>PVJX010035041.1:0-18512 GCA_004027295.1 Dolichotis patagonum | reverse complement strand
CTTTTATCTAAGCTTTCTTGAGGACGGCTAGGGCTTTGAGCCTGCCTTTTGGTCTTTCCTTTTGTCATTTTTCTATATTTCCTTACTTTGAGTGGTGTTCCAAAGCTTTCTCTGCATGTGTGGCGAATTACCTCTTACACCCTCAGTTCCTGGAGGGGCAGTGCTCCCCCACAGTCTCTTGGCTTCCTCACAGGGTCCTAACTCCCCTCTGTGGGCTCCTGGCTCCCTAAGTTGTAAGAGGAATGCTAGGTGTTGTCACCCCGGAGCCTGTGGAATCTCAGGCATGCTACAGCACCATGCTTTGTCCCAGGCAGGTCTCCAGGTGGTTCCCTGGGAGTGAAGGGTGGGCCCAACAGGTCCCAAAGAGTCAGGCCAGAATGTTGGTTTCTGAAAAGTTCCCGGTCCCAAAGAGACCTGGCCAAGATGCCAGTCTCCACAATATTCCCAATCCAAACAGCCGGGGCCACTCTGCAGGTTCGAGAGGTTCAGGTCCCAAAGAGACAGGCCGCGATGCTGGTTTCTGGGAGACTTCCTGGGGGTGAAGTGTGGGGCTACAGCCCCAAACAGACCTGGCCCAGATGCCAGACTCCAGGCAGTTCCCTGCGGATGAAGGGTGGGCCTACTAGTCCCAAACAGTCGTGCCAAGATGCAGGTCTGCACAGACTTTCAATCCAAACAGCTCGGGCCCCTCTGCAGGTCCGAGAGATTTGGGTCCCAAAGAGACAGGATGCGATGCTGGTCTCTGGGAGGCTTCCAACAATTTCATTCTTTTTTTAAATTTTAAAACAAAAAGAATTGAAACAATGATACTAAATTTCAACATAATTAGAGACTAATAGTGGTTAGTATTTTGCATATTGTTATCTTTTGTTGTTTAGATTTCAAAATATAGGCATGAAAAAATGATCAATCAAACAATGAAAGCATAAACCATTCTTTTTGCAGGAAACTGTTCCTTCATTTTTAAATTAAGTTCACTAGTACATTTTGAGTATATATAATTATCACATTCATCATAGGAAATTTGATACAGTACATGACATATCTTCATTCTTTTCCTCCTATTCCTTTATCCTCCCTTCAACCTCTCTTATGCTTTGCATTTAAAAAAGCCCCATTTTCATTGTTTCCTTATTTTCTCATTTTTGTCTTTAGCATTCCTTCACACATCCCCAGTTCACCATCCCTTATGAAAATTTTCTGTTTATTTTACAATACCTATTGTGCATTTTGGTCCTTATTGACATTTTGAGGTTCTGTCACTAGAAAAAATAATGAAATTTTTTACATATGTGTGTCCCATTTATTACATTTAAGAGTATGGTCTCAAGGTTCATCCATCCATATAGTAATAAATGTCTCAAATTTATCTTTTATGGCTGAGTAGTACTCAATTGTATAAAAAAATCACATCTTTGTCCATTCATCAGTTGATGGGCATTTGGCCTGTTTCCAAGATTTATGTATTATGTATTGTGCTGCAATAAACATAGCTATGCATATATTGCTATCATATGATGCTTTTAATTCTTTTGGGAAGAAAGCAAGTAAGGGAATAGCTAGATCTAAGGGGTCTTTTAGTCCTAGATTTTTGAGGAGTCTCCACACAGATTTCCATAGTAATTCCACAAGTCTACTGCCCTAACAACAGTAGGGAAGTATTTCCTTTTCCCAGCAGCCTCACCAGCATTTGTTATTGGATAAATTCTTGAAAATAGCTATTCTTTCTGTGGTGAGGTGGAATCTCAGGGTTTAAATTCACATTTCTTGAATGACCTGTGATAGTGAACATTTTATATATATTCATTTACTGTTTCTATTTCTTATCTGAGAAATATCTATTCTAAATGCCCTTTTTTATTGAGTCTTTAATTTGGGGGTGAGTTTCATTTATACTTTAGGTAGTAATCCTTTGTCTGAGGAACAGCTAGCAAAATTTTTTCCCACACTGTGAATTCTGTCTTCGTTCTATTGATAGTTTCTCTTGCTGTACAAAAGCATTTTAATAAGATGACAACCAAATTGTTGATTCTTTGTGATAGTTCCCATGTGATGCAGGTTTTGTTCAGAAAGTCTTTCCCTACAACAATGTCAAGATTTATACCTATTCTGTTTTCCAGCAGATTCAGGGTTTCTGTTTTAATATTTAAGTTTTTGACCCATTTCAATTTTAATCTAGTGCTTGGTGAAAGTTATGGATCCAATTTGGAGATGTAGTTGCATTAGATCTTCTCTAAAATTCTTGTAGAATTCAGCAGTGAATCCACCAATCTCTGAAATTTTCTTTGTTGATAGGTTTTTAATTATATATTCAATTTCATTGACTGATATTGGTTTATTTAGAATTTTTATATCTTTTTTATTCAGCTTTGGTCATACATATGTACCTAGGAATCTGTCCATTTCTATTGTATTCTTCATCTTATGGAGCTGAGAACACAGGTTCTCAGTATAGGTATTGATCTTCTGAATGTCTGCAGGATCTGTTGTGATTTCAACCTTTTCATTCCTAATTGCATAAATTTGAGGCTTTTCTTTCCATTTTTTGACAAGATTGACCAAGGGTTTCTCAATTTTATTGAATCTTTCAAAGAACCAATTCTTCAATTCATCCGTACTTTGTATTGTTTTCTCAATCTCCATTGCATTAATTTCTGCTCTGATCTTCATATTTCCCTCACTCATACAGGGTTTGGATTTGATTTGCTCTTCTTTTTCTAGAAGCTTGAGTTTGAACATGAAGTTGTTTGTTTGATCTTGCTCTATCTTCCTGAAATGGATGATCACTGCTCTATATTTCTCTCATAAGACTGCTTTCATTGTGTCCTATATATTCTAGTATGTTTTATTGGCCTTATCATGTAACTGTACAAAATCTCTAATTCTTTCTTTAATTTTATTTGTGTTCCTTTGTTTTTTCAGGAGGTTATCATTTAATCCCCCTGTGTTTATGAAAATTTTGTGGTATTTTTTTAATCATTTATTTTAAATTTCACTACACTATGGTCTGGTAATATGCATGGAAAAATTTCAATCCTTTTCACACTTAAGAATGTTCTATGAACTAGTATGTCATCTATTGGATAATGTACCACTAAGGAGAATTTGTATTTTTTATAATATTTTTTATTTTAAATGTAAAATTAAACACAACAAAACAAAACAAAATGGGACATAAAAAAGCATAAATTTCAAAGCTAGACAACCACAGATCTTCACTATCTATCATATTGTCTATTGTTTTCATCCAAATAGTTGGCCATATCTTTGCATACAGAGAATTCATATAAAACAACGTAGTCAACCTCTCAAATGATGTCCAGATCACTGGCTCCCACTTGCTAACCTGGGTGGGGGAGACAGAGGATGGACACGGCACAGGAAGACATGAGATGTTTGATTCTGAGCCCACGCGCTGGGAGGCTCACAGCCTCTTACCAAAGAGGGGAGTAGTTGCTTGCTTTCCTGGTGCCTCAGGTCCCAGCATAGCACAGGTCCCAAGAGATGCCAGAGTCTCCCTCTCTGGGCTGCCAAAGCCTACCACACTCACAGAGAATGTGTATTCTGATGTGGAGTGAAGCACACTGTCAACAACTGGTAAATCCACTGTTCAAAAGTTTGGTTCAGTTCTAATATTTCAGTGTTAATTTTTTGTTTAGTTTATCTTTCTATTTGTGACAATGGTGCACTGAGTTCCCCCATCAGAATTGTATTAGTGATTATTTGATTTTTCATCTCCATTAATATTTGTTTTATATAGTTGAGGGCCTTGATATTTGGCACACATATGATTGCTATGTCATCCTTTTCAACTATTCCCTTTACAAGGATGTAGTGACCTTCTTTGTCTCTCTTAATCAGTCTTAGCTTGAAATACACTTTGTCTGCAAGTAGAATAGCTACCCTTGGTTTTTTCCAGGTTCCTATTGCATGCAATGTTATTTTCCATGCTTTGACTTTCTGTCTATGAATATGTTTTTGAATTTTGAATCCAAAATATTGTTGGATCTTCTAGATTCTTTCTGCCAGTCTGTTTCTTTTGATTGATGGACTGAGATAACTAAGGTTGATATTTTCATTGATATATGTTGATCTAACATTGTCATCTTATTTTCTTGTTGTTGGCTCCCTTTTTCCCTTCAGTTGCTCACCTTGCCTAATGGACTCATTCTGTTGGGGCTCACAGAGTTGTAATACTTGTTATCTCTTTCTAGAATGCTTTCAAAACATTTTGAAGTGTTGGGTTAGTGTTCATGAATTTCCTCAGGTGTTCTTTGTCATGGAAGTATCTTATTTCTTTAAGTTTTGTGATGTACATCCATCTGGTTTGGAGGTTATTTTCTTTTAGGTCTTAAAATATATCATTCCAAGGTGTCTTTTATTCAGGGTTTGTGCCAAGCAATCTATTGTCAATCTGATGGTCTTTAAAGATGATATATTTGTTTTCTCTAACAGCTTTTAATAATGTTGGATTTCTAGGATCTTGAGTATTATATGCTTTGCAGTAATTATTTTTTGATCTTGGCTAATTGAAGGTCTATATGCCTCACTTATCTGTATGCAAAATTCTTTTTCTCTGCTTGGGAACTTTCTGTCATGAATTCTGTGAAAAGGTTTATTATGTCATTCATGCTATTTTCTGATTTTTCATTGACTATAATTGATCTTATATTAGTCTTCCTTACATCATCTAGAAGCTGATGGGTTTATTTCTCACGATCCCTTGATATTTTTTAAGAATTCTTTCTTTTCATCATCTCTTACCAGAGTCCTATCTTCTACAGTGCACATTCTATCCTTGAATTGGCTTATTCTGCTGTTTATACTTTCATTGAATTTTTTAATCTTCTGGATATCTATTTCAAGGATTCTGTTTCTTTCCTATGTTGAGTGTTCATGTTTTCCACTGCTTTCCTAAGTTCTTCTATTCCTTTTTTTATCTGTATCTGCTGTAGAGTTGCTACCCATGTCTTTCATTATGGTCTCTAACTCTGTAATTATCTGAGAAAATATTTCTGATTTTTTTACTGGAGTCTCATTAATCTGCTTTGTTACTGCCCACTGTTTCCTTTTCTGAGAGTCTAGATGGGTGGATTTTGAATTGTTCCACTTCACTGACCCCTGGGTTTGCCTTTGAAGAGTTGGAAGTCTTGGGTTGGATCTTGTTAAAGTGTCTTCTCACTTGCTTTTAGTTCAGTTCTTGAGTGGATGCTTTTAAATTGGCTATGGAAATTGATTTTGTTTCTAATGTTTAGAACTGTTAGGAAATCACTAATTTTCAGAGATGTCTTCCAAGTGTACCTGACCTTTGAGCTTTGAGTCTGTTGCAAGTTAATACCTCTTAAATTTATTTGGGATAAATTGCTGCTTGCTTGGCCCAGCCTCTAGTTCTTTAGCACTGGTTTATAGTACTTTTGTGACCCCAAGGCAATCTCAATCTTTGTATAACAAGAAAAGCAACTGGATAGAATAATTATGTCACTTTAGTTAAAGTGGTTCATAATGATTGATATATTGTGTCTATTTGAGTAGTCTACTAACCTAACTTAGGAATTCACCAACTCTGCATCTTGGGATATAGAGGATATGCCCTTACCTTTCTGGAATGTTTCTCATTGTGTGAATTTGAGAAGTTTAGAAGTAACTAAGTGATTCAGCAGGGTCCCAGCCTCTTTACTTTGTGAACATCTTATCTGAGCAAAAGGAGGGCATGGAGAGGGTGTGGATGTAAAGGAACACCCTCAGGGTGCATGGCCTGCATACACAATAAGGGAAATGAGGAAGGACTGATTGTTGATCATTCACTGGAGTTCCAGTACTTACCTTCAACTTGAACATCATGAGGACTGATTGTTGGTCCCTCAATGGAGGTCCTGTATTTACCTTCAACTTGAACATCATGAGGACTGATTGTTGGTCCCTCAATGGAGGTCCTGTATTTACCTTCAACTTGAACATCATCTTCTGGTTTCTGGTACAGACTGTTCAGCTTCTGCCTGAGATTCTTCAACTTTCCAGGATAGACTCTTTAGGCTTCTAGTGTATACTCTTCAACCTTCTGGCATAGATTCTTCAATATTTCATCACAGAATCATCAGCCTCCTGATATGGACTCATTTAGAACACTGCAATGAGCTCTAGACCTTGGGCTGGACCTTTCAGCCTCCAGTGTGCAGACACCCTTTCACACTTCCTCATCTAACTCTGTGGCTGAACATTGTAAATCAATTGTATAATTTCTTACACACTTGTGTATTGCATGTTATATCTGCTTCTCTACTAAACCTTGACAGATACATGGTGTAATCAGCAATAAAAATGTCATAAAACACAACCAAGAAAATGGCAAATTGGGGAAACAATTAATTTCGCATCTTTAAATGTGTGAACTAGATTTACAGTGTTACAACAAAATCTAAAACAAATGGAAAATTGTGTACCTCAAATAAACTCTCAATACAGCAATTTTCTCGAGGTCAAAAATTTAAAAGGGGTTAGGTTAAAAAGAGAGAAATAGAAGCAATTAGAATCAAGGCCTGAGGGCATAGGAAGATCATGCAAACTTTAGGAAATCAGAGGAGAAGATGGGAGAAACAGAAAAACAAAATAAAAACAAGAACAGAACAGAATAGCAACAGAAAAACTAGAAACCATGGTAACATTCATATAAACAATGAATAAACAACCAAGAAAAACAAAGTAAGATAAAAGAAACAAGAAAAGAGAGAAAAAAATCTTTTAGGGTGTTTCACTGCTGTCACAATGTGGGCATACAGAGTCCAGATCTGAGTTGATTAATGTGAGTAACCTAGATGTAGCTGCATGGTGGGGTAGTGGATAATCCTGGTAATCATGCACCTTTAGTTACACTGTAGTTAAGGCTGATTTCTGGCCACAAAAATAGAAGTAGACCAGTTCAGCCTGCAGCAGTTTGTGTTCCTCCTGTTGGCTTATACTTGGCTTTCTGTTCTCAACACTGGAAGCTGCTAGATGGACCTATCAGTTGCTCTGAGTTTCAAGTTCAGTTGGTACCTCTCCAAGACAGTTCCTGACCAATTGTTCCCTCCTGAGGGTGTGTGGGCATTAATAATTCACCAGCCGCTGAAGTCTGTTGCATCTTCTTCTCCATTCCACTGGTACCTTTCTCTGTGGAGTAATCTGGGGTCATCAGTATTCACCATATATCTACATATTCAAGCCACTTGTCCTATACAGTGAGTGTGGGATCAAGAAGAAAGCAACACCTGCCACCTCCTCCTCCTTCTTTGTTGAAGTCTCTCTCTTCACACTCCAAATAGGCTTCAATTCTCACTTCAGATCCAAGTTGCATCCCAGGAAGCAATCTCTCTTCTTCTCTTCACACTGCTATATTTCAGGGTCTGGAAACAAAGTTTTGGAGTGGCTCTTTGTCTGCTGCTCAACACTCTGCCATCTGCCTGAAAGTCTAGCTCATTCATTTGTTACAGATATTTTAAAACACATTGTACAGAAATTTTCAAAATCATAAAATTCAAATTCAGAATCCTTGAAAGAGGAGCATGCCACTAGTATAGGAAACAAGTATTATACTTCATCTAAAATACAAAAAGAAGTAAAATTTTTAATTCAAAAAGGTTAGATAAAAACATCATAGATATCATTAAAATTTCTCTGAGAATTTTCAGAAAAGATTAAAGTTTTTCTGACCTTAAATGCATACTAGTCCTGTTCAAATGAAAGACTCAATTCATGTAACAACCTGGCTGTTTCAGCTAACAATTAAATTTACTTCATTTGAAAAATGATTCATGAAATGAATAATAAGAATCCTCTTGTACATATAATTATAGCTCTCATATTTTATTTTGTATATATTCATATTTGTGACTTGAAAATAAAAGATATTCATTTATAGTTACTTCTTTCTCCCCAAGAATAATGAAAATATTTTAACAAAAGACTTGTACAAAAATATTTTTAAGAGTTTTTTTTCATAATAGCCCCAAATTCAAATAATCCACATGTCATTCAGTTGATGAGTGAATAAACTACTTATGGCTTGGCTTTCTTACTCAATGTTATAAAAGAACAATCTACAAGTATAGGCAACAATAAGAAGGATTTTCAAATGTCTTACACTCAATGAAGGACACTATGTACAAAAATCTTAAAAACTATGATTCTATCACAATATTTCATCCTGGAAAAGGCAAACTTGCAAAAACAAAATTAGATCAGTTCCTATGAATACCTGGGAATGACAAAAGGGTATTGAGCCTGAAGGGGCATGAAAAACTTTTGGGAAATGTATTATATTATGAATATTGTGATGGAAATATATTTGTATACAATTGTCAAAATACATCAAAATGTTCAAATTAAAGTAATGATTTGACTATACTTATATTTTTCCTCAATAAATCTCATATGAAAGTGTAAATTAAAAAAAAAATTGTTGGTAGTTAATGAATCCATGACAGAATTTTATTGGTCATTGAACTAAAATGCACACAGACACAAAAAACAAGTATTAAGATATAATTTAAAATGAGCTATATCCTGAAGTTTCTTAAATATTCACCAATTTAATTAAAATAATGCACTTTGATGGACTGGATGAAGATGTTCTGCTGATTCTTCCATTTATTATCTGTGTAACAGAAGAAAGAATTGCACTTGTATGGTTTTCCTTTTAATTTTAAAGAGAGTAAAGCAAAACATAACAAAACAAAACAGAACAAAGCAGACCACAATAAAACAATGCAAGCAACACAGGATTTCAAAACAATTAAACAGGAAATCCACAGTGACTACCATAACATCTCTTTTTTTGTTCAAAACAGTTGTCCATAATGTCAGACACAATGAATTCAAACAAGACAAAATAGTGTAAATCTGCTCAGAACAAAAGAATGAAACCATTACAGGCCTTCAAAACCATAAATAGGAAAATCAACAAATGCTACCATAATGTCTCTTGTTCTCTTCAAAATAGCTGTGTAGGAGAAGGAAAAGATGGTGGACTGGTAGGAAACAAGATATGGAGCCTCTCTGGGAGAGATAGCTCAGAGGCCAGAATAGAACATCCTGGAGAGATCCGGACACAGGGAGATGGATTCTCTTAACCCAGGAAGAAACTGAAGGGAATCGAGCTGCTCGAATACGAAGTCCCATGGCTAATATTAGAGAAGCTAAGATTAGCAAGCACAGCACTCTTGCTGAGCCACCTGAATTTGTGCCCAGTGGAGAATGGAGTGAGAGAGGAATCAGCATTAAACCGTGGTTAGTGCTGGGAATAAGACTCTTCCATGGGAAAGAGGCAACCAACTGGATGACATGTTGGAGTCCAGCAGGATGGGCTTGAACTGAGAATGGAAGTAACTTCAGTTGGTTGCTCCCCTCCCAGAACATATCGGTGGGATCTGCTTGTTCTGGGTCACACCCCTGGCAGGGACCCAATAAGTCTTCCCAAACCGATGCCCTATATGCAGCACGCACTGATGAAGTGAAGGCACACGAAGGCTGGCTGGCCTGGAGGGGAGGGGACAGCATACACTGCCCCTGCTAGAACCTCAGTGACCAACAGCAACCTGGAGAGGGCAGAAACCCCTAACCTGTATGCTCCAGAAGAACCATAACCAACAAGGAAAGGGGCTGGAACCTACACTACACACTTGTATGGAGGGAACCAAAAACATGATGAGAGAAAGAAATAAGAAAAGTCCCCAGCCCCAACCCTGAGAATATTGATCCAGGAGAGGAAAACACAAAAGAGATTGAGGGCAGCAAACATGCAATATCAAACATAGCATCAGCGGACATAAAGAGATATCTTTGGGACCTCATAAACAAGCTCAAAACTGAAATATTAATTCAAGTTAAGCAAGATATAAGTAGATTAATAAAAGAAATGCTAAGCACCTCTCAAGAAGACACAGATGGAGGAATAGAAGAACACAAAAGAAGGAGAGAAATGTTCAATGAAAACTATAAAGGAAACCTAGAATACATGAAGCAGATTCAAAGAGATTACTAACAACCTAAAAACTCCATTGAAAGCTGCCAAAACTGCTTGAAAGAAACTAAGGATAGACTATCAAAACTTGAAGACAGTTTTGCAATGTGTGACCATGAAAGGAAAGATCTCTTTAAAATAACAAGGAAAAAGGCAGTAACAATAACAAGGCTAGAAGACAAGAGAATCTATAACCCAAGAATAAAACATGTGAATGAAGAAGCAGGAGTCAAGATGAAGGAATTTCAAAGGCTATTCACAGAAATTTTTAAGGAAAATTTCCCAAGCATAAAAAAGGAAATGATATGCAGATATATGAAGTGTACAGATCTCCAGCCACCTACAACCAAAACAGAGCTACACCCAGACACATAATAATCAAGAATCAATAATCTCAGAAATTCAATATAAGAACACAATATGAAAAGCTGTCAGAGAAAAGAAACAGATCACCTATAAAGTAAAACCCATCAAAATCACAGCAGACTTCTCAACACAGACTATCAAATCAAGAAGAGCTTGGAGCAAAGTAATTCAAACCCTGAAAGAACATAACCTCCAGCCCAGATTGATGTATCCTGTAAAACTGTACCTAGAAATTAATGGAGAAACAAGATGCTTCCAAGACAAAGAGGGACTTGGGGAATTTGTGACCACCAATCCAACCCTACCGAGAATACTGAAGGACATTCTAGAGAGAGAGAAAAAGAATACAAGTATTTCAGGAAGAGTGGCAGAGGTGCCTTAATGTATGGGGCAGACAATGGAATAAAAGAGGAATGTAGACAACCAATGGCAGAAAAATAGAATAGAGGAAATGATGCAGAGAAAGTTGGCTGTAATCTGTACCATAGATGGCCTTGATATACTAACAAAAAGAAACACAGGCAGAGTAGACCAGGAGATAGGGTCTATCGAGATGCTCTGTATTGGAAACATAATTAACTTGAAAGTGGCTCTATCGGGGCTGGGAATTTATCTCAGCGGCATAAGCGCCTGCCTTGCAAGCAGGCAGTCATGAGTTCAATCCCTGGTACCGATAAAAAAAAAAAAGAAAGTGGCTTTATCGACAGAAAGTCAAATAAGATAAAACAATGCTCTATGTGATAGGGAACCAGAGAGAAATAGGGGCAACTCAACCAACACCTGTAGAAAGGTTGAAAAGACATGATACTTTTGTGCAGTATAGAACTACTCAGCTATAATGAAGGAAAACCCTGAGGTTTTTATAGGTAAAAGAATGCAACTCAACATCAAGCCCAGGAGTCAGAAGGTTCAGAACCAGTTAGGGTAAATAGGTTTCTCCCCTCAATCTAAAAACTGAGGAAGTTAGTGGAACCCAAAATGGGCAGTGCACCCTATGGGAGTGAAAGGAGAGGAATTGTCTAAAAAAGGAAGGCAGAAGATATTGTTAATAAGGTAACAAGATTGAAAATCTACATTATTCTCACCACTCTGCTTAGATGGATTATATTCTGTTTCAGTTTGTCTACTTACACTAGATTTGAGGGCATGGATAGCTATCTGAAAAATATCAGGTCATATTATGATAATCATCCTTAATTTCTTCTTAACTTAATCTGAAGCCATGTATAACTTACACTGTCTTATTATCACTGATCTTATTTCAATCTGATTTGTTAGATTGCTGTTTTGTATTGACTGATTTTATTCAAATCTGTTATGATTGATAGTATCAAGTCTAAGAGTATAGGCAACTATAGTGAAGGTGAGAAGATTTATTAACATACCCACTCTGGTTTGATTATTACCTGCTTTTGAAGTCTTATAATGTCTCCAAAGTTTTGTTTTTATTAATGTTGTCAATATACTGCTGAGACATCATAGTAACCATTGTAGATCACCTTGTATTGTGGTTTTATATGACTTTTCCTTTCATGTTTTGCTAGGAATTGTTTTGTTTTGTCTTGCTTTGTTTTGTTTTTTCCTCTAATACAAAAAGGATAGATATACATGTAGAGACTCATGCATGTGTACAACTAATAAACAGTTTATGAGAACAAATTATATAATGCATGATGAAATGAGGAACTACTTTGAAGAAAAAGAGACCCTACACTATCCAGTGCTGATTCTGTAGCATCATGATTGAAATCCAGCAATGCTATCATTCTTTGTTCAGAATGATTTTAGCCTGTTCTGTTTTGTTTAAGTTTAACATACATGAAGGTATGGGCAACTGTTCTGGAGAGAATGAGAGACATTATGACAGCCATTCTTGGCTGTCCTATTGTCTGGTCTTGAAGACCTGAAACACCTCCCTCATCCTGTTCAGATCAGCTCCATACTATGTTGTTTCATGTGAATTCCCTGTATGTGATGATATGGACAACTATTTGGAAGAAAACAAGAGTCAATATGATAGATAGTGACTGAATATCTCCAATTGTCCAGCTTTGAAATTTATGTATCTTACATTGCTTTCTTGTGTTCCACTTTGTTCTGTTTTGTTGTGTTTAATTTTACCCTTTTTAAAATTAAAAGAAGCTATCTATATTTTCACACATATTGAGATTAAACAACACAAAACGGATTAAACCAATCAAAACAAAGAAACTAGACTTCAGAAGAAGATGATAGGAAATATGTAATGGCTACCATAATGTCTCATTTTCTTCAACATAGCAGTTCATAGCATCAAATTAATTCTTGTAAACTCTTTAGAATTTTGAGAAATGTATAAGCCTGTACATGTACATCTATCTTTTCAGCAGTAGAAGGGGAAACAAAACAAAACAAAACAAGACATACTACTAGAAAAACAAGAAAAAAGACAAATGACAATAACAGAGAGACTAAAACAAAAGCAATACAGGCTTTCAAAACAAGATTGTAGTAACACACCTAAGGTTGTTAGTTTTTTCTTTTTTCATTTCAATGAAAACTAAAGAGTGCAGAACAAAGCAGATCAGAAAAGAGCAACATAAGCAACACAACACTTTACAGTAAGACAACCGGGCATTAACAGTAGCTATCAAAATATCTCTTTCTCTGCTATAGTTGAGAATAGTTTCAAATACAATAATATCAAAAAAATAAAATAGTATAAAACCATTCAAAAGAATGAAAGAATTACAGGACTTTCTTAACCAAATAATAGAGAATGATCAATTGCTACTATAATATCTCATTTTCAATAAAATAATTTTTATACTATTACATATATTAACATACCAATAAGACAAAACATGATAGAACTGATGGTAATAGAAGAATAGAAGCATGGTAGGAATTCGAAGCAAGACGATATTAAATCAACAATGGCTGCCATTATGTTTTTTTTCCTTCAACACAGCTATTCATACCATCACACATAATATAGTCAAACAAAACAGGATAAAACCATTCCAAATGATGAATGAAAACATTAAAAAGCTTCAAAGCAATGAAATGGGGAATCATGATTACCATACAATCTTATATACTCTTACCAACTCTCATACTATAGAGACTATATGGTATTTACACATGTGAGTTTGGTTTATTTTGCTTATGAGCATGGTCTCAAGTTGTGTCCATTTATTTATAAATATCTCAATGTGATCATTATTTATAGCTGTGTAGTACTCCATTGTATAAAAATACCACAGCTTCTTTATCCATTCCTCAGTTCCTCATTTAGATTGTTTCCAAGATCTGGCTATTACAAATTGGGCTGCTATAAACATGGGTGCACATATATCACTGTGATATGATGTTTTGGTTCTTCTGGGAATATGCTGAGAAGTGGAATAGCTGGGTCAAATGGGACTTCCAAATCCACCTTTTTGAGGAATCTCCAGACTGAACTCCACAGTGGTTGCACCAGTCTACACTCCCACCAACAGTACAGAAGAGTTCCTTTTTCCCTCAACCTCTCCAGCTTTTGTTGTTGGTACTTATTTTTATCCTGGCCATTCTTTCTGAGGTGAGATGTAATCACAGTGTGGTTTTAATTTGCATTTTTCTAATAACTAGTGATGATGAACATTTTTTCATGTATTTATTTGCCACTTGTATTTCTTCATCTGAGAACTGTGTATTCATTACAGATGCCCATTTTTGGATTGGGTCTTTGAATTTCGAGGGTCTGATTTTTTTTTAATTCTTTATAAGTTCTAGACAGAAGTCCTTTTTCTGAAGGACATTCCATGAAGATTTTTCCCAATGTGTGGGTTTTCTTTTCACTCTGATGAAAATCTCTTTTGACATGCAGAAATGTTTTAATAAGATGTGGTCCCAGTTATTGATTCTGGGAAGTATTTCCCATGTGGTTTGATTCTTGTTCATGAATTCTCTACCTACCCCTCTATATTTGAGATTTTTATCTAATTTGTCTTCCAACAGATTTAGTGTTTCTGTTTTAATATTTAGATCTTTGATCCACTTAGATTTTAGTTTAGTACCTGGTGATAGGCATGGGTCTAGTTTCAGTCTTCTGCATATGAATAGCCAATTTTTTCAGCACCATTTGTTAAACAGACTATTGTTCTTCCAGCGACCATGTTTGGCTCTTTTATCACAGATAAGATGGTTGAGTGAGTTTGTGGTTGTGTTTGTACCTTCCAATCTATTACATTTATCTTCAGGTCTCTTTTTATTCCAGTACCATTTTGATTTTATTACAGTAGTTTTGTAGTATAATTTCAAGTCAGGGATTGTGATGTCTCCTGCTTTGCCTTTGGTACTTAGAATTGCCTTTGCTTTTAGATGAGTTTAGGAGTAATTTCTCTAGATGTATGAGGTATGTTAGTGATATTTGGATTGGAATTGCATTGAATCTGTATAGTAATTTTGGGAGAATGGCCATTTACAAAATGCTTGTTCTTCCTATCCATGAACAAGGGATATCTTTCCATTTTCTGAGGTCCTCTTCAATCTCCTTTTTCAGGGTGTTGTAATTTTCCCTCTATAGATGTATTATTTCTTTCATGACATTAATTCCTAAGTATTTCATTTTTTGTATGCTAGTGTGAAGTGTGTGACTTCTCTTATTTCTCTCTCAGTATCTTTGTTGTTAGTGCATATGAATGCTATTGATTTTTGAGTGTTGACATTGTATCCAGCTACATTGCTAAATTTATTTATTATATCTAGGAGATTTTAATGGAGTTTTGGGAGTCTTTTATGTAAAGTATCATGTCATCTGCAAGTAGTGGTAATTTAACTTCCTCTTTTCCTATCTTTACTGCTTTTATTTCTCTCTCTTGTCTCATTGCTCTGGCTAGTACTTTCAGTACTATGTTGAATAGGAGCAGTGATAGGGGACATGCTTATCTTGTGCCTGATTTTAAGGTAAAGGCTTTCTGTTTTGGCCATTTAGTATGAGGCTGGCTATTGGTTTTTCATAGATGGCCTTTATCATATTGAAGTAAAGACCATCTATTCCAATACTCTGTAAGGTAATCATCATGAATGAGTGTTGGACCTTATCAAAAGCTTTTTCTGCATCTATAGAGATGATCATGTGGTTCTTACTTTTGGCTCTCTTGATATGGTGGATTACATTTATTGACTTATGTATGTTGATCATCTCGGCACTCTTGGGATGAATCCGACTTGGTCGTGATGTATAATCTTCTTGATGATTTGCTGCATCCTCTGCCAATATTTCATTGAGAATTTTTGTATCCATGTTCATTAGGGAGATTGGCCTATAGTTCTCCTTTTTAGTTGAGTCTTTCTCTGGTTTTGGTAGTACAGTGATATTTGCTTCCAGGAATGACTTAGAAAGAACTGCTTCCATTTCAATTTCATTGAAGAGTTTGTGGAGTGTTGGAATTAAGTCTCTATGTATTTCTTGTAGAATTCTGCAATGAATACTTATAGGCCTGGGTTCCTCTTTGTTGGCAAGGACCTAATTACATTTCAATTTCATTAAAAGAAATTGGGTTATTCTACAGATTTACATCTTCCTGGTCCAGCATTGGTAGTTCATATGTATGTAGGAATCTGTCTATTTCTTTAGTGTTATCGAACCTATGAGAGTAGAGGTTTTCAAAATAGATGTTGATGATCTTCTGTATTTTCATGGAGTCTGTAGTAATTTCTCCACTTTGAAGGAGAGTTTTGCAGGGTACATCAGTCTGGGTTGGAATTGGTTTTCCTTTAGGATCTGAAATATTTCACTCCATGCTCTTCTTGACTACATTGTTTGTGTTGAGAAGTCTGCTGTGATTCTGATAGGTTTTCCTTTATAGATGATCTGTCTTTTATCTCTCACAGCTTTTAGTATTGTGTTCTTATGGTGGAATTCTGGGATGGTGGTTGTTATATGTCTGGGTGTAGTTTTATTTTGGTTATGGCTGTTTGGAGTTGTATATCCTTCACTTATCCAAATGTCAGTCTCTCTTCTCATGTTTGTGAGGTTTTCAGCTATTACTTCTGTAAACATCCTCTTGATATCATTTGGGCTGTCCCCTTCTTTTTCATTTATCCCTATTAAACTTATGTTATTTTTCTTTGCATCATCTTACAGCTGTTGAATTGTTATTTCCTGACTCTTTGTTATTTTAAAAGATCTTTCCTTTCCTGTTCACTAGCTACAATCTTATCTTTGAGGTCTAAAATTCTATCTTCACTTTCATTGAAGTGGTTTTGTCAGCTTTCAATAGAATTTTTGATTTCTTGTATATCTCTTTGAATCTGCTTTATGTATTCTGTTTGTTTCTTATAGTGTTCCTTCAGGGATTCTATCTGATTTCTTTGTTCCTCTAATTTTTTAGCTGTGTCTTCACTAGATGTATTCACTATTTCTTTCACTACTTTTATAATTTCATCTTTTACCTGGTCAATTATTTCTCATTTGTATTGCTCCATATCTTCCCCTAGTTGCTTCTTTATTTCAGTTGATAACATTTCAGGTGTATGGCTTCTATTTTCTTCTATGTACATGGCTCCCAGGCTTTCTTGGGATGGGCTGGAGATTTGAGCATTCCTTTTGGTCTTTCCTTTCATTGTTTTTCTTTATTTCCTTGGTTTGGGTGGTGTTCCAAAGCTTCCTCTGGGTGTGTGGTGAATCACCTCCTACACCCTCAGCTCCTGGAGCACTCTCAGCTCCCCTGAAGGCTTTTGGCTCCCTAAATTGAGAGTCGGAATCTGGGCATGGTGAACTGGGGCTGGTGGAACTCCCTGAGCACAATGCCCTATCATTGGGGTGTGGATATGAACACAACCACTGGCATTGCTGGTTTTAAGCTCTCCCCAGGCCTTCCCAAATGGTCCTAGAGTCCCCCTGCAGAGTCTCTGCCTCTTAAACTGAAAGAAGGCTACTGGGCATGGTGGACTGAGACCCTGGAATCTGCTGGGCCCGGTCCAGCATTCCCGGTAGCTCCCCAGAATCTCATACGCTAGGAGCATAGGTCTCCAACTCTCCCCGGGGCACTGGGACTCACCTTGAGCAATCCCAGCTCCCCTGCAGGCTCTTGGATCCCTTAATCAAGAGGCTGTAGCTATTCTCTTGAATTTATTATTTGCATTTTTTTTAAACGGCCATTCTTACTGGAGTGACATAGAATCTCTCTTTCAATTAGCATTTCTATAATGACCAATGATGTTGAGCATTTTTTCATGCATTTATTTATCATTTGTATTTCTTCATATGAGTTGTGTGTATTTATCTCAGATGATAATGTTTCAATTAGGTGTTTGAATTTCAGGGGTCTGATTTTTTAAAATTCATTATATGTTCCAGATACAGGTCATTTGTCTGAGGAAGACTAAGAATTTTTTCCAATTTGTGAATTTTCTTTTTACTCTGTTGAAGGTTTCTTTTGAATGCAAAAACTTTTTAATAAGGTGAGATCCAGGTTATTGACTCTGGGAAGAATTTCCCATGTAGTTTGATTTTTGCTCATGAATTCTCTGCCTACTGTTATATATTCAAGATTTCTAAATATTTTGTCTTCCAGCACATTTAGTGTTTCTGTTTCAGTATTTAGATATTTAATCCATTTTGTCTTTAGTGCATGGTACTAGGCATGTGTCTAGTTTAATCCTTGGCACATAGAAATCCAGTTTTTCCAGCATCACTTATTAAAGAGGCTATCTTGGTTCCAGTGAATGTGTTTGTCACTTTTGTCAAAGATAAGCTGCCTGAGCATGTTTGTAGCTGTGACTGTATCTGCCAATCTATTCCATTGATCTTCAGGTCTGTTTTTATTCCAGTACCATGTTGATTTTATTACAGTAGCTTTGTAGTATAACTTCTAGTCTGAAACTCTGATGCCTCCTTCCTTCCCTTTGTTGCCCAGAATTGCCTTTGCCATTCTAGATCTCTTCTAATTCTAGATGAATTTTAGGAAAGATTTCTCTAGATCTGTGAAGTATGCAAATGATATTTTGATTTGAATTGCGATAAATCTGTATAACAAATTTGGGAATGGGCATTGTCACAATATGTTTTCTTCCTTTCAATGTAAAAGGAATATCTTTCCATTTTATGAGATCCACCTCAATTACTTTATTCAGAGTATTGTAACTTTCATTAAATAGACTTCTTGCTTCTTTTGTTAGATTG
>PVJX010035040.1:0-18512 GCA_004027295.1 Dolichotis patagonum | reverse complement strand
AGATGCAGGTCCGCGCAGACTTTCAATCCAAACAGCTCAGGCCACTCTACGATCCGGGAGTTTCGGGTCCCAAGGGGACAGCCTGAGATGCTACCCTCTGGGAGACTTCCTGGGCGTGAAGGGCAATTTTTTTCTTTTTTATCAAAAATGAGATATTATAGTACCCATTGAACATTTTCTGTTATTCGGTTCAGAAAGCCCTGTAATTCTTTCACTCTATGCATGGCTTTATACTATTGTGTTATGTTTGATATTATTGTATTTGAAACTATGCTCAACTATAGCACAGTAAGAGAAATGGTGTTAGCTACTGTTGATGTCCAGTTGACTTAATGTAAAGTACCGTGTTGCCTATGTTGTCCTGTTCTGATCTGCTCTGTACTGCCCCCTTTTGTTTTATTCTTTTTCAAATTAAAAAAAATTGGGGGAAAAAAAAGAAACTATACTACAAAGCCACAGTGATAAAATCAGCGTATACTGGCAAAGAAATAGACTTATGATCATTGGAACAGACTAGAACATTGAAGCATAGGTAAAATGACACTCAGTCAGCTGATATTAGACAAATGGCCTAAACATGTACACTGGAGGAATGATAGCCTCTTTAATAAATGGTGTTGGAAAAATTTGCTCTCCACATGCAGAAGACTGAAGCTAGATCTGTGCCTATCACCATGCACAAAAATAAAGTCTAAGTGTGTCAAAGACCTGGACATTAAAACAGAAACACTAAGTCTACTAGAAGATAAAGAAGGTAGAAATATTGGAGACATAGGAGTAGGCAGAGATTTCATGAACAAAACACAAACTGCACGGGAAACACTTCTGAGAATCAACAACTGGGATCTCGTATTATTGAAAAGTTTCTGTACTTCAAAGGAAATCACCATCAGAGTTAAAAGAAAACCCACAGAATGGGTAAGAATATTAGCCAACAACTCCTCAGACAAAGGACTTATATCAAGAACATATAAAGAATTGAAAAACATCAAGCCACCCAAATTCAAAGACCCTCTCCAAAAATGGACATCTGTGATGAACACTCAGTTCTCAGATGAAGACATACAAATGGCAATGAAATACATGAAGAAATGTTCACCATCACTGGTCATTCGAGAAATGCAAGTTAAAACAACATTGAGATATCATCTCACACTGGAAAGAATAGCTCCCATCAAGAAATCAACTGATAACAAATGTTGGCAAGGCTGCAGGAGAAAAAGGAACACTGCTCCACTGTTGGTGGGAGTGCATACCGGTGCAACCACTATGGAAATCAATATGGAGAATTCTCAGAAGACTAGGAGTGGGAGCTCCATTCAACCTAGCAATTCCCCTCCTGGGTATTTTCCCAGAAGAACTGAAAAGTTCATATCACAGTTATATATGTACACCTATGTTTATAGCAGCCCAATTTGTAATAGCTAAATCTTGGAAACAGCCAAGATGCCCATCAACTGCAGAGTGGATGAAAAAAATGTGGTATTTTTACACAATGGAATATTACTCAGCTGTAAAAAAGGATGATCTTGAGGCCTTAATAAGGAAATAGATACAACTTGAGACTATCCTCATCAGTGAAATAAATAAGAATCATATTTATAAATATCTCATTGTGTCTCTAGTGTAAAAAGTAATAAGAACTGTAGGAGTAATAAAACTCAAAATGTTTAATTGCTACTGTAAAACAGAGAGGAAAAGAAAGTACTCTAAAGGATATAACTACATGTATGTTTAAGTTTGCATGATAGATGACCATGTTACTGTTTTTGTTAGATTGTTGAGCAGATCTGTTAACAGTCGTACTGTTTTAATTCTACTTTTTATGCTTTAATTTTGTAACTTGAACAACTATTTCCAATGATGAGAGTATGTAATGTATCAAGTGGCGATTTCTTAGGGCTAATGATTTTTGTTGTTGTTGTTGTTTTGGGGTTTTTTGTTTATGTATTTGTTTGTTTTTGGTTCTTTTATTTTTTTCCCTTTGGAATTCTGTATTGTTGCTACCATTTTTCTGTTTTGTCTGCTTGGGTTTTTTTGTCTCTTTAAATAAAATTTTTCAAAAATCAGTTATCTAAAAAACAGAATATGATCTCTAGGTCTAGCCATTTATCTGGAAAAGTCTCAAATTTATCCTTCTTAATGGCTGGATAGTACTTCATAGCATTAAAAATATCTTCTTTATCAGTTCATTAGTAGATGGGCATTTTTGCAATTTCCAGGACGTAGTACAAACTGCGACTATAAACATGGGTGTCCATGTATCACTATGGTTTGCGGTTTTTAATTCTTTTTGTAAGATACCAAGAAGAAGATTAGTTGGGTCAAATAGAATGTCCAGTTTTAGTGTTTTGAGGTATCTCCAGACATTCTACATCAGTTCACACTCCTATCAACAGTGGAACAGGGTTCATTTTTCCACATGTTATTGGTTGATTTCTAGAGAATTACCAATGTCTCTGGAATGAAATGGAATCTAAGCAATCTCTATGCAAAGTTCTTTTTCTGTATTTAGGATGTCTTCTTTTAACACTTTTGTAAACAGGTTTTTTGTGGCATTTGTGCTATCTCCTGCTTTTTCATTGACTCAGCCAAATCTTATGTTGTACTTTGCATCACATAGCATCTGTTGGATTGATTTTTCGTGGTCACTTGCTATTCATAAGAAGTAACTGCAATCCTGTCCTCTGCATGTGATGTTCTGTTCTCACATTGGTTCCTTCTGCTTTTGTAGTTTCAGTAAAACTTTAAATCACCTGAATATCCGTTTGAATCTATTTCTTGAATTCCATTTCTTTCCTATGTTGGACATTCATGGTTTCTATCATTTTACTAGCTCCTCTGTTTTTTTTATTTGTGTTTACTCTAGTTTTACTAACCAAGTATTTCATTATGGTCATCATCTCTTTAGTTATGTGAGAAAGTATTTCTGATCTGATTTTTTCTATAGCCTCATCCATGTGTTTTGTTACTTCTTCTGCTACCATTTTGGAAAATTCAGGTGAATGAATTCTGAATTTCTCCACCTCATTGCCCCCTGGACTTGGACTGGATGGACTGGAGGTCTGGGGATGCATCTTGCTTCTCTGTGTCAACACAGAGATTATCATCTCTGTGTTGATGCTTGTAATTGCTTATGGTAGGTAGGTTTATCACTAGAATGAAGGCTTTCCTAGGAAATGAATGCTTCTCATAAATATCTTGAAGTTGTAGCTGGCTCTTGGCCTTTGAGTCTGTGCCAAGATCATAGTCTCCCAATATATTGAGGATAAGAAGTCTATTTGGCCCAGCACAGAGCTATTTGGTATTGGACTATAATGTTTATGATCCCAGATATTCACAGTGTTGGCATACAAGGAAGAACAACTGATAATTATCAGTACAAAACTCTGTCTAAAACAGTACAATTAGCAATAACAGTAGCATCAAGTATAGCCTAGAATATGAAAAAAATGTAGTAACTATTGATGTGGTACTTTTAACCATAGGATCAAAATCTATAGCTATATAGCAAAATCCAGCACAAACAGGGACTCGCATACAGTGAATTTTTCCTTCTTAGAGTGATTTTATCTTGTGAAGGAGGAGATTTAAGAAGGCTAAGGGGAAAAAATACAGAAATAAATGGTTTTGTTTTGAAACTCCAGTTTTTCTTATCTGAATAATTTAAAACTAACATTTGTATCTTAAACCCGCATTCTATAATTTTGCTATGATTACTCATTAGTTTATAGATTTATAATTAATTCTTTGAGATTTTCTTCATAGACCATATGAACATATGCCATATGAACAAAGACAGATTTATTTCTTCTTTCCTAGACTTTATTCTTCCATTTGTTATTCTTCACCTATCACATTAGCTCCAACTGCCAAAATAAAGTTCAACAGAAGTGATGAGATCACATTCTTATTAATCTAATTTCTAGGTGTTTTCTTCTGTTTATTTTGGATTTTATTTATTCTTTTTCTAGCTTGCTTAACTTGAAGCCTACACTACCGATTTTATGTCTTTCTTTCTAATATACATTAGTATTATAATTTTCCCTCTAAATACTTTAGCTAAATACCACAGACTTTAGTGGGCTCTATTTTCATTTTAATTTAGTTAAATATTTCTAGTTTACTTTGAAACTTCATCTTCAATCTATGTGTTATGTATGAGTGTTATTTTGATGTTCGCTATTGTGGGGGGGTGGCTTTCTTTTTGTTAGTGATTTCTAATTTAAGTTCATTGTGGTCTGAGAGCAAACTTTATATTATGTTGATTATCTTAAGTTTGCTATGGTGTTCTTTAGAATTCAAAGCATGCTTTCTCACTCTTCGTTTCTCTCTCTCTCTCTCTCTCTCTCTCTCTCTCTCTCTGAGTGTGTGTGTGTCTGTGTATGTGTGTCTCTGTCTGTGTATGTGTGTTGGTAGATACTGAACTCAGTGTAATGCTAAGCAACACAGGCTTTCTATCAGTGGATTAGATTATCAATGCTGAGAACATGGCATATTTTGAAGAGTATTCTCAGATAGCTTGGGAATAATGCATACTCTCCTATTGTTTGATGAAATACAGTATTCTAAACATGTCTATTAGATCTAGTTGATTGATTTGTTATTCAGTCCAACTGTGTCCTTATTGATTTTCTGTCTGCTACATCTCTTAATTAAGGATAGTTTAGGCTGATGTCAACACATAAGAGAGAATACACCATTCTCATGCTATCAAGACAACATTCCCTAAGACATACCATGTTCTCAAGGATGGCAGCATAGTTTAGTGGTAGACAAAGAAATTATTGGTATCTGCTGCAGAAAGAGAAGGCACCTGAAGGAGCTGATGGAGCTCCTAATTCTGAATGGCACCTAACAGAGATGCCAACATTAAATCACCAGCACTTGTCTGTTCTCTTGCAGCAAATGCAGAGGCTGCTCCAAGAATTATTACTTGGCCTGGGCCTATCCTTGCACAAGCTGCATTGTGGACTCCTAGTCCAGTGGGTCCTGCCATAATGCCTTTGATCAAATATAGACTGCTTTCATATCAACTACTATTCCTTACCTCACTGCTTGAATTTCAGGATTGTGATGTCCCCTGTCTTGCCCTTGTTGCCCAGAATTGCTCTTTGCTAGTTCAGCTTCGTTCTGATTTCATATGAATTTCAAGATTTCTTTCTCTAGTTCTATGAGCAATGCTATTTGCAACTGGATTGCTAATTAGAACTATATCAGTATAACAATTTTGAAAGTATGACCACTTTGTCTACATTGGATCTTCCTATCTTAGAACAGGTGATATATTTTCATTTGGTCTTCCCTTGGATCTCATTTTCCAGAGTACTGCAGTTTCTTTATAGGGGTCTTTCACTTCCTTCATTAGGCTAATTTCTGAATTTTTTTATTGGTGTGATTCTCAAATGTACTGCTTCTCTAATTTTATTTTCAATACGTTTATTACTGGTGTAAAAGAATGCTACTGATTTTTTGAGTGCTGATTTTGAATTATAATACATTACTGAATTTCTGTAATTCTTGGAGAGTTTGGTAGCATTTTGGAGGCCTACATAAAAAATCATGCCAGGGTAACCTCCTGCATGGAGTGGCATGAGCAGAACTGCACAGCAAACTCTACTTAGCCATGAAATCTCAATACCTTGCTCAGAACCTGGTAGGGCTCTGCCCAGCATCCAAAAACAACCAGGGAGCTTTGGTATGTCACTCCAGGTCCTGGCTGAGCCACTCAAAGGGACCTCTAGTAGCAAGGGAACCTCCGGCACTTAGTGACACTAACAGAATGCCTGCAAAGCATACTCCACCTAGTTGTTCAGCCTTGTTATGACACTCAGAACATGGTAGAGTCCCACCAAGCAACCTTAAGCAACCAGGGAGCATCAGAGTGCCATGAGGGGTGCACTGAAGGTCCACCCTGCATACACTTCTATAGGGTCCTGACCTAGATCCCCGATCTCCAAAAAAATTGTATGGTGGAAGATAAATAAAAAGAGACAACTGTATGATTTTAAGGACTCCAGGAAGGTCAAAACCCTTTAGTTGAGCTTGCAAATCTGAGGGCTAAGACCCCAGTCTCTCTGGATCAGCCAACTTTTATTAGGACCAAAGACCAAGGACAAAAGGTGAGTAAACTGAAAAAAGTGCAGGAAATGAGCAGGACTTTGGGAGTCACTTCAAAGACTTCTCCAAGTAGTATATAAATTTAGGAGAATCATCTTATCTCCAAGGTAACATTCATGGTAGGATTGAGACTGTAGGAGTGAACTTCCTTTAACTGCGATCTCCATTTGCTTAATTAGTAGAAGAGCTAAGGTGTCTTCAGCTGTGGCCTTATTTTGCCGTTTGAGGTATCTCTGGCCTCACAGGCCTCAGCCAAGACCAGTGATTCACAGAGGTTCACTTAGTATGAATCAGCTCCCATCACCAGGCAAGGGGCTGAGGCCTAAGACAGACTCACAGATAAGCATAGAACACCAATTAGTAAAATTCAAATCCTGCTTAGACCCATGTTGTAGTGCTCTTCAACATCTCTTCCCTTTTGTTTTTTGTAACAACAGCTGGATCAGTGACATAAATCCATTACTCCACTCCTGAGTCAAGTGTCATAAATACAGATACTGTCAGTAGAGCCATTAAGGCAACCAAAAGATTTTCAGGGGTTGATGGAATTACCCTTCTGGTGACAATGTCTCTAGCCTCATGAATCATTGCTTGGATATCATTTCACTCCTCCTCCATCTTGGTCTCTTGGGGGATCTGGAAACTGATTTTCTGGCTGATTGGCAAGTCTCTGGGGGCTAGTCTTGTCCATTAGACTCATCCTCTAGAGGGCCCAGATCGGCAAAGCCATCATGCAAGACTGTCTTCAGGATCGCCTGTGTCTCCTGCCAGGGTCATATGTTTCTTGATGGTAGCCACCTGGTGGATCAATCACCTGTTAAGACACAAGCATAACCTCATGCTCACATTATTAGCTGTACTGGTCCTTCTCATTTTCCTGTACTGATATCTTTCCAAAGCACTTGAGCTCTATGTTGAACATCATCCTTTGATGTTGACCAATGAAGTTCTGCAGGGGTCAACTTGCTATATGTAGCTGGATTTTAAAAGTTTAACTTAAAAGTAGCAAAATCCAGTTGTGTTTGGGGAGGTAACTGCAAACCTCCCTTTTGTTTACTTAATTGCATTTTAATAGATAGATGTGCTCTTTCTACAATTGCTTGTCCTTAAGGATTATAAGGAATTCCTGTAACATGTTTAATATACCATAGCTGAAAGAATGATTATAATGGTTTGCTTATGTATGAAGGCCCATTATCAGTTTTTATGGTGCATGGAACACCCATAGAGGCAAATGTTCATAAACAATGTTGAACATGACCAGTTTTTTCTTCTGTATGACAAGTTGCATGAATTAAATGAGAGTATGTGTCAACAGACACATGAACATATTGCAATCTGCCAAATGAAGGAAAATATGTAACATCCATTTGCCAAATCTCATTATGTTTTAAGCCTCTGGGGTTATTGCCTTCTGGTGGCACAGGCCTAGGAATCTTTTGACAGGTAGGACAAGACAACAATTTGTCGTGCTTGAGATCTGGGTAATTGAAATTTTTTGACTAGAGCCTTATTATTCTGATGGTGGAAAGAATGAGATTGCCTAGCTGTATCAAATGGTGCAATAAAAGCAATTATTGAATCAGCCTGTTGATTACCATATGTTAAAAATCCAGGCAAATTAGAATGAGACCTTATGTGAACAATATAACAGGGTGCTGTTTGATTATGATGAGTCACCTGTTGTAATCTAAGAAACAAGTTAAATAAAGGTGGGTCTAAGCTCGACCATAGGGTGGCACTCTCGAGCCACTGATTAAGGTAAACTGCATATGCTGAGTCACTGATTATATGAATAGGTTTGTAATTAAATTGTTGTATGACAAATGAAATAGCAGTGATCTCAGATCTTTGTGCAGAAAGTCCTGGAGTTTTTATCACCTGTTTATAGTCTTTACTCCAGATTGCAGCCTTACCCTTGGAGGAGCCATCAGCAAAATAAACTGTTGCATCAGGAACAGGTTCAAATTTAGTAATCTTTGGAATAATACATGAATGTTTGAAAAAAAATTGAAAGATAAGATCACTGGGAAAACGACTATCAATTTGTCCTACGAAATCTGCAAAGGCTACTTGCCAATATAGAGCTTGTTGTAACAGGATCAAATATTGATTTAAATCAATAGGCAATACAATAGTAGCAGGATCAATCCCAAAAAGTTGTTTAGATCTTATTCTTCCCATGGTAACAACCTTGGCAACTTGTTATAGCTATAACTGTAAGGTTTTGACTAACTGATTAGATAGGTAAAGCCACTAGATAGGATAAATTTGTTTATCATAATATTGTCTTATGAGACCTGCAGGAGAATGAGAATGTTTAGAATATAAAGAACAAGGGGATAATTTGTATTTATTCTAAAAACTTGACACTATTGTAACACCTTTTCAACCAAAGCTAGCTCTTTTTGTGCCTCAGTAGACAATTTATGAGGGGAATCAATAGCCAGATCTCCCTGTAAGGTATCATACAAATGTTTCAATTGATAAGTAGCAATACTCAACTTTGGTATTATCCAATTTATATCACCTAATAATTTTTGGAAGTCATTAAGAGTTTTTAAATGATCTCCATGAATCTATAACTTCTGTGGCTTTACCGCTCTATCAGTTACAAGTGTTCCTAGGTAATGGTAAGGGCTAGATAACTGTACATTTCTAGAGCAATGCAGAGGCCAAAAGATATTAAATATCATTTTGTTGTTGTAAATAAATTATATAACTGTTTTTTAATTGGAGCTGATGATAGGATGTCATCCATATAATGGGCCATATATGAGGAAGGTTAAGTTTGTCTAACCTTTTTTAAGGCTTGCTGTATAAAAACTGACCTAAGTTTGGACTATTTCTCATTCCTTGAGGTTAATGTGACCAACATTGCATTGGGTTTTTAAAGTTTAGGTTAGGCACCAAAAAAGCAAAACATGGTCTATCTGCAGGAAAAAGAGAGATGTTTAAAAAGCAATCTTTTAGATCAATTATAATGAGAGGCCAGTCTCTAGGAACTACAGCTGGATTTGGCAGTCCTGGCTGCAATGCCCTCATAGGAAGTAAGTAGGCATTTACAGCTCTTAAATCCTGTAACAACCTCCATTTGCCTGACTTCTTTGGAAAACAAAGACAGGAGTATTCCAAGGGCTAACTGAGCTTTCCAAATGTCCTAGCTGCAATTGTTCTTCAACCAATTTGGGTAATAGAGTTAGCTTCTCCTTTGTAAGGGGTCATTGATCTACCCAAACAGGCCCCTTAGTTTTCCATTGTAAAGGCAGAGCTGTTTTGGGGGAGAAGTATCAATATCCCTTGTCAAAAAACTGCTGATATCCAATACTTTGCCTGTTGTTTTTAGGTGTAATCTTAACAGGCTCTTTGATTCCCTGTAAGTTTTTTCTTAGTCTTTTGTCTTTCTGATATCCCATTTTAATCATCATTTTTTAAATTTTAGGATCTGAATCTATTTGCTCAGTTTCCAAATTGGAACTTGTTTGTTCGGCTTTAAAATCAGAATCGCTAATCAGCACTAATTTCCACTTTTGTAACAAATCTATTCCCAACAAGTTAACTGGAATAGGTGCCACATAAGGTAAAAAGAAACGTTATTGTTGGTCTGGTCCCTCATAAGGCAAAGATGAGGCACTCTGTAACACGTGCCGAGGGGTTCCCAGTCCCATAAGGGAATTAGGAGCCCTTTTTGTCAGCCACGTGGCAAGCCATTGTTCTGATGCAATTACAGACATGTATCTGCACCAGTGTCTATTAGACTTTCAAAGTACTTCCCATTAGTTTTTATAAAACATATAGGCCTGTTTTTAGTCACTTCCTGTGTAAAATAAATTTCTCTTTTTGTAGTCCTACTCTGAGGGTCTTCTCTCTTGAGCTGTCTATACTTAACAAAAGAAGGCTTCTCTACAGGTAACAAAATCAATTGTACCACATAGTCTCCCTGTTCAAAATCCCAGAGATCCATAGCACATGCAAGAACTTGTATTTCATCTCTACAATCACCATCAATCACATTTTGTTTAAGACTTTTTAGCAGTTGTATTTCAAAAGGTGTATGAATAAAATACTCCTGATCATTAGCATCTCTTTCAATTCCAACTGGGAAGCAAGCAGGAAAGGTATTTTTGCTCCCTTTGCTGTTTCCTCTTCCTGCACTACCTGTAAGTTTCTGGATAGAGCCCTATGAGATATTTTTTTGTAAAGGCTGTGGCTCCTGCTGAGATAATCCCTTTGAGGATTTTATTTTGGTGGCAAGTGCCTCAGCAGAGAGCTCTCTTATTTCCTCTGTCTGAATCAGACTATTGACTGTGAGCTCTTTAATGGACTTAAAACTGAAGGGACCAGATTCTAAGTTGAGAAGTCTCAGGGGAAATGATTTGTCCTGCCTTGTGTGCCTTTTAAAGATTTTTTCCAACTCTATCCCAAATATCAATTTCTATAGTGCCTGTTTGAGGAAAACATGGATTATATTTGGTTACCTCTTTTAACATTTTTTAAGTCTTTCTATGGCACATGAGCCCCTGAGCATTTAAGCAGGCTTTGGAGTAGTTCTAAATACCTTTGCTCCTATGGTGAAACCTTTTGCCCCAGTTTTACTCCCAGATAAAATGGCTTTTCACAGAGATAAGACTCACTATTTTTCTTCCCTGGCCTCTCTCCAGGCATCCCTGGCAGTTTTTGTCCTGTGAAGGCCTCTTCCATATCCAAAACATTCCACTCTGGGTGGACTTACTCATTCAGGCTAAAATTCCTAGTCCAAGGATTTCAGGTCCCTGTTCCAGGCACTAGTTATCAGGTCCTGGCTTACATCCCCAATCTCCCAAACGAGTGCACAGTTGAGGTTAAATAAAAAGAGACAATTATATGATTTTAAGGGCCCCAAGAGGGTCAAAACCCTTTAGTTGAGCTTGCAAGACTCTGAAGGCTAATACCCTGATCTCTCTGGTCAACTTTTATTAGGACCAAAAACCAAGGACAAAAGGTAAGAAAACTGAAAAAAGTGCAGGAAATGAGCAGCACCTTGGGAGTCACTTCAAAAACTTCTCCAAGTGGTATGTAAATTTAGGAGAATCAACTTATCTCCAAGATAACATCCACCGTGGTGATATAGGAGAATGAAACTCCTGACCTATTATCTGAGTTTGTGTTCTCTAAAATGGAAGAATGAATTTTAGGAACAACAGAGGTGAAGAGTGGAATATCTTTATTGAGAGAAATCTGTCTGGAGAGAGACAGAAGGGGATCCTGAGGCGGGTTGCCCAGGACTCTGCTTTTCCAGGGACTTTTATAGAGTAAAACCATGGGCTCAAGGTAGGGGGAGACTGGGAACTCACAAGGCAGATGGGCATGAGGTGGGACATTACTATAGTTAGCCAATAAGTTCAGTAGTTCCGGTAAAATTGATTACATTAGGGACAAATGGGAAAGCAAGTTACATAGCAAGCAATGGGCATTCTTGGAGCTGTGACTCTTTGCTAGGGGGATGGCAACTATTTAGGGTGTCAATGCTCAGGATATGGGTGCATTTGTATGGTATTTTGTCTTGAGGCCTGGTCCACAGCAGGAGGTATCAGCTTCCCTGCAGTTACCAGGTGTCAGCACTGACTCTATTGAGGACCTAGCCCTATCTCACTGCCTATAATATTTCTGACTAACTCAGTTGCCTACTACATTAGGATTGAAACTCTAGGAGTGAACTTCCTTTAACTGCTATCTCCATTTACTTAATTAGTGGAGGAGCCAAGGTGTCTTCAGCTGTGGCCTTATTTTGCCCTTTGAAGTATCTCTGGCCTCACAGGCCACTACAGGCCTCAGCCAGGACCAGTGATTCATAGAGGTTCACTTAGTATGAATCAGCTCCCATCACCAGGCAAGGGGCCGAGGCCTAGGACAGACTCGCAGATAAACAAAGAAAGCCAATTAGTAAAATTTAAATCCTGCTCAGAGCCACTTCATTGTGGTATCCAACACTCTTCCATTTTGAGGAGCCCTTGAGTCCCACTGGGGACCTTATAACACCTTCCTAAAGACCCACACTAAACTGTGGAAACTCCCCGGAATACAAACATCCTCAACCCAGGAGGGTTGCATTTGGCTTCACGAGCAAAATACAGGAAAATGTCAAAACAAGACATTCAATCTCAAATCTAAAGCTGATCCCAAACAAGCCTAGGAGAAATGCACAGAGAAGAAAGCATAAACCATGCACCTACATCTGAACTACCAACTGAAGTAAAGAAACAACTCCATGAAGTTGCAAAGAAACTCAGATCAGAAATAATGTACCAGGTAAAAGAAGAAATGATAAACATAATAAAAAATACTGCTGAAGACATCCAGAGAAAACATAGTTAAAACAAATTGAGGAGCATAACAAAAATATGGAAATGTTGAATGAACAATATAAGAAAGAAATAGAATCAATGAAACAAATTCAAAGAGATATACAGTAAATCAAAAACTCAACCAAAAGCTGACAAAAAAAAAACCCTGAAGGAATATGAAAATAGACTTTCAGTCCTAGAAGAAAAGATTGCAGCTAGTCAGCAAGAAAAGAAAGATCTTTAAAATAAATAATCAGGAAATAACAATTCAATAGTTGCAAGATGATGCAAAGGAAAACAATATAATATTGATAGATATAAATTAAAAAGGTAACAACACAAAAGATATCAAAAGAATATTTGCAGAAGTAATAGCAGAAATTTTCTAAAACATGGCAAAGGAAAATGACATATAGATAAGTGAAGCATATAGAATTCCAATTAGCCATAAGCAAAATAAATCTACACCTAGACATATAATAAAGAAGATTTCAGAAATTCAGCATAAGAACAGAAATTCAGCATAAGAACAGAATATTAAAAGCTGTTATAGAAAACAGACAGATTACCTATAAGGAAAGTCTATTGGAATAACAGCAGACTTCTCAACACAATGAATTCAAGAAAAGCATGGAGTGAAATATTTCAAATCATAAAGGAAGACAACTTCCAACCCATATTGATGCTCTCTGAAAAGCTCTTCTTCATAATTGATGGAAACATAAGATACTTCCATGAAAATAACACCTGAAAAACTTCATGACCACCAAACCAACCCTGCAAAGAATATTGAAAAGATATTCTAGGTTGAAATAAAAAATAGCTAAGACTTCAAGAACACCAACAGTAAAAAGCCACTAAGCATTGCAAACTATTAAACAAAGGGGAAAGGAAAAGAACCAACAGCAGAAAGATAACATGAAAAAATGAGCCAATATACATCGATTATAAATATTAATGCAAATGGCTTCAATTCACCAATTGAAAGGAATAGACTGGCAGAATGGATCAAGAAACAACATCCCACCATATGGTTTATAAAAAAAAAACATCTAACCCAAAAGGAAATTCATAGCCTGAAAGTCAAAGGATGGAAAGCAATAATTCATGCAGCAGAAACCCCCCAAAAAGCAGGGGCACTTATTCTATTCGCAGACAATATGAACTTAAAAACAAGAATGATAAGAAGAGATAGAGAAACTCACTATATACTAGTTAGAGGAAAACTTCAAATGGAAGTCATAAAAATCCTAAATATGTATGTATCAAATAAGGGTACATCTAGCTATATAAAACAAATATTAATAGAAATGAAAATCAAGTAAGCAATAACACAATAACAGGAGATGTTTATACTACATTGACACAGAGACAGATCAACTAGACAGAAAACCAGCAAAGAAATAACAGAACTGAATCACACCTGTGATAAAATGGACTTAGTAGACCTATACAGAGTGTTCCACCCAACAACATCAGGATATGCATTCTTCTCAATTTAATATGTCACATTCTTTGAAACAGACCATATACTAGCCCATGCAAGATGCTTCAGCAAATGCAAAGAATCAAAATATCCCATTAATATTATCTAATCATAGTGACATGAAACTAGAAATTAATGACAAAAGAAACTGCAATAACTCCATAAACACATGGAAATTAAATAATACACTCTGGGACAATCAATGGGTCACAGATGAAATTGAAGCACAAATTAAACAATATTTACAAGAAAACAAATGTACAAATACAACTTACCAGAAACTATGGGATATGGAATGAAATCAGTCCTGAGAGAAAAATATGTTCCAGTGAACTCCCACATCAGGAAAACAGAATGAACACAAATAAGTCACTTTATGCTACACCTCAAACATCTAGAAAGAGAAGAGCAAGTCAAGCCCAAAGTGAAAAGAAGGGAGGAAATCATAAAGATCAGAGTGGGAATAAATGCAACAGAGACTAAGAAATCAATAAAAAGAATCAGTTTTTGAAAATAAATAAAATTGATAAGCACCTTGCCAATCTTACTGAATTTGTTCTTTTTTCTTTCTTTTTTATTTTATGTATTTATTTACTTACTTTTTTGTGGTACTGGGGATTGAACTCACAATCTTGTGCTTGCCAGACAGGCAGTTATGCCGCTGAGTTAAATCCCTGGCCCTGCCAACCTTATATAAAAAGGAAAGAAAAACTCAAATTTGTGAAATAAGGAATAAAAATAATGAAATGATTAAAGAACATGTGGAAATACAGAAGATCATCAGTACCTACTTTGATAACCTTTAGTCTCATAGGTTTGATAACACAGAAGAAAAGGACAGTTAACTAAGCAAATTTCAATTACCAAAGCTGCATCAAGAAGATGTAAAATGCTGAATAACCCAACTTCAGTTAATGAAAATGTAGTAAGAACCTTACCAAGATGGTAAAGCCCAGGTCCTGATGAATTCACAGTGGAATTCTACAAAAAATTCTAGGAAGACTTAATGCCAGCACTCCTCAAGCTCTTGAATGAAATTGAAAGGGAAGCAATTCTCCCTAACTCATTCCTGGAAGCAAGTACTACCCTAATACCAAAACCACAGAAAGACAACCAAAAAAAGGGAAATACAGGCCAATCTCCCTAATGAATATGGATGCAAAAATCCTCAGTAAAATACTAGCAAAGACAATGCAACAAGTCATCAAGAAGATTATACACCATGACCAAGTGGGATTCACCCACGGAATGAAGGGATGGTTTAACATATGCAAATCAATAAACATAATACACCATATCAATAGAGGCAAAGACAAGAATCACATGATTATTTCAATTGATGCAGAAAAAGCCTTTGATAAAGCCCAAAATTCATTTAAGATAAGATTTCTATAGAAATTGAAATTGATTATCTCTTATCTCAATCTGATAAAAGCCATCTATGACAAACCAACAGTCAGCATCATACTAAGTGGTCAAAAAATGAAAGCTTTCACTCTTAAATCAGGAACAAGACAAAGAACTCCATTATCATCACTTCTATTAAATATAGCACTGGAACCATTAACCAGAGCAATTAGATAAGAGAGAAATAAAAGGAATAAAGTTAGGAAAGGAAGAAGTTAAATTATCATTATTTGCTGATAACATGATACTCTACATAGAATATCCCCAAAACTCCATTGAAAGACTTTGAGATGTAATAAGCAAATTCAGTAATGTAGCTGGATGCAATGTCAACATTCAAAAATCAGAAGCAGTCCTGTTCATAAACAACAAACTTACTGAGAGAAATAAGAAGAACCACACCCTTCACAATAGCATCCAAAAAAATGAAATATTTAACAATCAATCTAACAAAGGAAGTAAAAATCTATTCAGTGAAAATTACAATGCTCTGAAAAAAGAAATCAAAGAGGATCTCAGAAAATAGACAGACATTCCTTGTTCTTGGATAGGAAGAATAAACATTGTGAAAATGGCCATTCTTCTAAAAATATTATACAAATTTAATACAATTTCAGTCAAAATACTATTAGCACACCTCACAGATCTAGAGAAAGCATTCCTAAAATGCATCTGGAACCAGAAAAGACCTAGAATAGCAAAGGCAATTCTGGGATGCCAAGGCAAGACAGGAGGCATCAAAATCTTTGACTTTAAGTGATACTACAAAGCTACTGTGATAAAATCAGTGTGGTACTGGAATAACAACGGACCTCAAGATCAATGTAATAGATTGGAAGATGAAAATACAACTAGAAACACACTGAATCACCTTATCTTTAACAGTGACCAAACACATTCACTGAAAGAAAGATAGCTTTTTAAATAAGCGGTACTGGAAAAATGTGCTTTCCATATACCAAAAACTAAAACTAGGCCCATGCTTATCACCATGAAATAAACTACAGTCTAAATGGATCAAAGTTGGTAAGAGTATATAAGATTTTATGGTAATCATGATTCCCCATTTCATTGCTTTGAAGCTTTCAATGTTTTCATTCATCAGTTGGAATGGTTTTATTCTGTTTTGTTTGACTTTACTATGTGTGATGGTATGAACAGCTGTTTTGAAGAAAGCAAAACATTATGGCAACCATTGCTGATTTAATATCATCTTGCTTAGAAGTCCTATGATGCTTCTATTTTTCTATCACCATCAGTTCTATCATGTTGTTTCTTATTGGGATTTTAATATATGTGATAATATAAACAAAATTTTTATTGAAAATGAGATATTATAGTAGCCATTGATCATTCTCTGTTATTCTGTTCAGAATACCCTGCAATTCTTCCATTCTTTTGAATGGTTTTATACTTATTTGTTATGTTTGATATTATTATATTTGAAACTGTGCTCAACTATAGCAGAGAAAAAGATATCTTGCTAGCTACTATTAATGTCCGGTTGTCTTATTGTAAAGTGCTATGTTGCTTATGTTGTTCTGTTCTGATCTGCTTTGTTCTGCCCTCTTTTGTTTTATTCTCTTTAAAATAAAAAAATAATAAATGGATCAAAGATCTAAGCATTAAAACAGAAACAATAAATCTCCTGGAAGACAAAATAGGTAGAAATCTTGAAGACACATTGTTTGGCAGGTAACTCATGAACAAAAATCAAACTGCACAGGAAAAACTTCCCAGAATCAACAACTGCATTCTCATCTTATTAAGAAGCTTTTGCATGTCAAAAGAAATCTCTAACAGAGTGAAAAGATACCCCACAAATCAGAAAAAAGATCTTAGTCAAATGTGCCTCAGACAAAGGACTTCTATCTAGAACATATAAAGAATTTTCAAAAGTCAGATCCCTGAAATTCTAAAACCTAATCCAAAAATGGGCATCTGAAATGAATACAGAGTTCTCAGATGAAAAAATACAAATGGTAAATAAATACATGAAAAAATGTTCAGCATCATTGGTTATTAAAGAAATAAAGTCAGACAACACTGGGATTCCATGTCACTTCAGAAAAAATAGCCAGGATAAAGAAAGCTACCAATAACAAATGCTGGAGAGGCTATGGGGGGAAAGGAAACTTCTGCACTGTTGGTGGGAATGTAGAATGGTGTAGTCACTGTGGAAATCAGTCTGGAGGTTCCTCAAAAAGTTGGGTTTGGAAGTTCCATTTGAACCAACTCTTCTAGTTCTGGGCACATTCCCAAAGAAATGGAAAACTTCATACCACAGAGATATATGTGCACCCATGTTTATAGCAGCACAATCTGCAATAGCCAAATCTTGGAAACAACCTAAATGTCCATCAACTGAGAAATGCATAAAAATGATGTGGTACTTTTACACAATGGAGTACTACTCACCTATAAATAAAGATGCATTTGAGGTTTATATATGTAAATGCATGCAAGTAGAAACCGTACTCATAAGTGAAATAAGTCAGACTCTTGTGAAAACATATTTTCTCCCTTTGTAAAACACTGAAAGAGTGAATAAAATCCAAACTATCCAATAAATATTGTGAAAGGGTAAGAAACTGCTCAAAGGGGGAAAAAACTCAGAGAAAAGATGAAAAGAAGAAAAGGAAAAGAAAAAAAGCTATAAATTTGTATATACACACTTAAAACCGGTAAGATTGTGCTATTAATTTTATTACTTCTTGGAACAAAAAAAATTACATTCATAGAGTTAGATCAATTTTGCACGTTTGTATCTGGTAATCTGAGTAACTCTTTTGAAGATAACTATGTAAAATAAGAACCTGAGTTATTTTCCTTCCACCTAGTTTTGAAAGCCTATATTGTCACTGTTTGGGGATATTTATTATTGTTATTTATGTATCTTTTTTCTTTCTTTTTTTCTTATTATTTTTTTCTTTCTTTTTCCCTATAATACAGAAAGGATAGATGTACATGTATAGTTGTCTAATCAATTAATTACAGCAAAATCAAACCAAAGGGAGAGCATTATAAAATCAATCAAAAGAGAATATTGAATAGAGTAAAGCAATTAATCATAATGAAAACAAAGCTGAAAACAACACTTGCTTTCAAAGAGAAGATAGAGGAGACCCCCCCCCCCATATTTGCTATGTTGCACACAGTCATCCTACTAAGAGATG
>PVJX010035039.1:0-11176 GCA_004027295.1 Dolichotis patagonum | reverse complement strand
GATGCAGCTGGGCGGGCGGGACGCTGCCTCCGCTCCTCCCTCGGCTCCGTGCTTCCCCACGATGGTGGCTGATGGCGGCGCTGAGGAGCAGGAACCAAGCTGACTCGGCAGCTTCTCCTCCTCACGGCGCTGCTTTCTGCCCCGACGCCTCGGGGTCCACCCGTGCTTCCGGCCTCGAAGGCAGAGTTCTGTGGGGACAGGTGTGGGCAGCACTGTGTCCCCCGAAAGCTCTGTGGGAGCTCCCACCCTGGTGCCCGTGAAGGTGACCTGTTTGGAAACAGGGTCTCTGGATGTTGTCAAGTTAGGGTCCTGGGACGAGACTGCCCTGGATTAGGGAGACCCTAAATCTAGCAGCACCCTCTGAGGGAAGGGGTGGGATCCACGGCCCAGGGAGGAGGCAGGGTGTCCACGTGCAGACGGAGGCATAGATGTGGTGACAGGAACAGTGGGGGTTCATGGAGCCACCAGAGGCTGAAGAGACAATGAGTGACCCTGTCCTTGGGCCCTGCCACCCCAGAGTTCAGGGTTCCTTTCCAGAGGATGAGGGCGGGCAGCTTCTTATTTGTGCCCCTTTGGCCACTCTGGGGCCTGCACAGCTGATCCCTGCCCTCCTGGGGGTACACCCAGGGGTCACGGCAGAGACACACCTGCAAATAGCCCCAGGGGTCCCCTGTGCAGCCTCTGTTCTCCCGGTTTCCCCATAACTGGGAGAAGCAGACGGGGCTGACGGCATCCAGTGAGATGGACAGGAGGCCGGGCAGCCCGGGGAGCTGGGCTGAGGCCCAGTGGTCATCGATGTCCTGAACACGTCTGCCTGCCTCGTGAGCGCTGGGTCATCACCAGCCGGGTTAGCCGGTGGTCTTCGGGGGGATGCTGCACCGTAAGTGAGTTAGACCTGCCACGGCTGAGACCATCTGGTTGTAGCTGATGAATATCTTCACGTCCAAGCATCTTCCCACAGAGCAGGCCTGGCGCATCTGGAAGCTCCCTGGTCCTGAACTCTTTCTTCACGAGCTGTGGCAGGGGCCACTGGTTTTCTTGGCTGTGGTCCGGGCAGGTCCCCATGAGGTCTCTCCGGGCAGCCCCGCTGTGGTACCACGGACCCTGGTCTGGCTGTTGAGGGCAGGTGGGGGAACCTGGGGGCTTGGGATCCCCATGTCCCAGGAGCTGCTGCTGGTGTCCCCAGGGCTCCAGGGCATCTGTCCAGAGCCGCCCTGGCTGAGAATAAACTAACTTTCAGACTACTGATCTTGCTTATGTCTGGGTAGGAATTCCACGTGGTCAGTGTCTTGGGTGGCCAGCGTCCTGCCCAGCAGCAGCTTGTGTTTTGCAGTGGACGGGACAGCCGTTGTCATGACAGTGTCCCAACGCAGTTAAAGTCCTGTGCATCCAACCTCTTCCTTCATGGTTTCCTGGTGCGCTGTTCAGAAAGTCTCCTTTAGCCCATGAACGAGACACCCTTTTCCTGTCTCCTTCCCGAGATTTAAAGGGTATGACGTGTGCAGTGTGGGCCTGCGCAGAGGGGTTTGGCGCCCACTTTCTGCTCCTGTTTGAAGCTGCCCCCAGGCGTGGCCCCTCTGCCCACAGAGCCCCTGGCTGCCTTCCTCCCCCAAGACTGTGGGTTCCCCGAGCCCACGGTGTCCTGCCTCTCCCGAGGGGTGGGGTGGGGGAGTGTCCCGCTCTAAGCAGCCAAGGGAGAAGACAGTTTGCGGGGCTTTGCTTAATTTATCCTTGAGCTGGGAGTCTTGAGTACATTTCCCATCACGTTATCTGAAGCCACTTGGAAGATCCTCATTCTGGGATCAATTTTATCCTAAAGTGGCACTCACTTAGCACCAGGAGCCCCCATGCTTTTAGCTGAGCAAAGGTCAGACTGTCAGATGTCTGGACAGACAGCTCATTTATCACGCGAGACAACTCACCAAGGCCGGCCGGCCGCCAGAGGCCCGCCTGCGGAAGGTTAATGGATTGGAGGACCGGCTCCTCAGCAGCTCGGGATGACGCCCGCAGCTGCAGCCGACATCTCCCTCTTTGCTTAGTTTAGTGGACAGTGTTTGTGATTTTCACTTCTAATTACCCCATTTAGGATGTCTGCCGGGGGACGCATTTCATGGGGTCAAGCCGCCCTTTGCAGGAAGTCTCCCTGATTATCTGCGGGAGCCAAACCGTGTTCCCGACACAGGCGGGCTGTGAATTAGCAGACTGAAAATCCCTTCCGGCAAGTCCCGGCTGGCCGCAAAGTGTGTCCTGCTCAGCCCGTTCTGTGCGAGGACAGTGGGAGGAGACGCGTGACCCGTGTGGCCGTGCTGCGCCTGAAGTCACATCAGCGTCCTTCTGTCTGGTCAGCACCACACCTGTGGGTACTGCCACACGCTGACTGGACACAGAGGGCCAGGGCCAGGGCCAGGAGGGTCAGGGAGCCTGGAAGGAGCTGGCAGGGAGGGGCTGCTGCCTGCCCACCTGCAGCTGGTGAGGGTGGGGATTTCAGGAAAGGAGAGGTCACCTGGGGGCTCCACTCTGGGCCTGGAGAGCTCTGCTTTCTTCACGGGCTGTGGCAGGGGCCACAGCCCGTTCTGGACGGAGCCCTCTGTGCAGGAGTGTGGCTGTGCCTGGGGCACGCCTGTGCCCTGGCTCCCCTGGAGAAGCGGGAATGTGGGAACACCTGCCATGACTCCTGGCACATTGGGTGTCCACTCAGGAGCCTGGTGGTGCCGGTGGTCTTCCAGGGCCCGCCTGGGGCTGTCTGGTGGAGTCTGGGTCCTGCAGAGCCAGGTGGGGCCCTGCGGTGGGTCCTTCCCTGAGGACCCGATTTCCTGACCTGGAAACTGACCTGAGGCTCCATCCCTGCTGTGGAGGGTGAGCTGGGCGCCCTGACTCAGTGTCCTGACTGCACTCTGGCCAAGCTTGTGGCTTTGTCCTGGTGGCCAGGGTTGCATGGCTGTGCCCACACAGAGCTGATACTGGACAGGGACGAACAAACTCCAGAAGATGCCCCATGACTGAGGGGGGCCCTGTGGTACAGACACCTGTGGGTGGTGCTGTGAGTGGCTGAGGTCCAGAGGGGACCCTGACTCTGGCCACTGGATGGGGCCACCGTCCCCATGGTACCTTTTGCTGCTGGGATGACAATTAAATCTCTTTCTTTTCTTTTTAGAGAGAAAACCAAGATTAATTAGCAGTTTCATTGGATGTTGAATAAATGTCAAACAGATGTTAGCAACATGTGGAACACAAACAGCTCTGGTATAGAAAATAAATTTATTTCTCATTATCACAACATTTGGGTCTTAAAAACACCCCAGGAAGGGTAGCCCAATGTGTGGGGTGTGTCCCTGGACTGTCCTGGAGTCCCCAGACAAAGGCGCTGGCTCCCATGCTCTGGCCAGGTTTGCTGAGGTGGACAGCATGCCGTGCAGGGGCCAGGCTCAGGCCTGGACAGTGAGGTTGCTGTGTAGGGCCTGGGCCTGAGTGTGTGTGTGTGCACGTGTGCATGTGTGTGTATGTGCATGCTTGCACATGCACCTGCAGGGCTCCCCCTTCTCCTTGGGTCCCCAGTTGGACGGAACCCTGGTGCTGTGGGAAGGATGGGCGTCCCTGTCCCCTCAGTGTCTGTATGGACACCATGAGCCCTGCTGTCCAGGGTGGGGTGGGGGGACGGCTCCGTGTTGCTCCCCTGCCCAGCTGGAGACTCACCGGATGGGGTGTGCAGGCGGGGCCTGGGCATGAGTGAAAGCCAGCCTTCTCTCCCCCATGCATGCTTCCTCCATGCATGAGCCCTTCTCCTGGTACCCAGGGGACCCAGCCTGCTGGACCATCCCTCCACCCATCTCTCAGGTGCACTGCAGGGGTTCTGCCCCTGACTGGGGTGCTGGCAGGAGTTTGGGGTTGGTGCAGGTCATTGAGGGGACGTTTGTGCTGCAGGGCCCCTGTTGGGGGGTTGCCCGTCCCAGGAGGGACCAGGGCAGGTGCTCAGGGGATGGGGACATGGAGGGGTCCGGGTGAGCCAGTGGGCTGGTCTCTGACCACATGGGCCCAGGGGACGCCGCTCAGGTCACTGAGTCCACTGTGGAGAGTCACACAAAGGGGCCCGGTGGATAATCAGGGCAATGCTGCACGTGTGGGGTGCAGCAGCTGCTCACTAACAGTGTGTCCGCTCCGTGCAGAGAAGGAGCCAGGCTGGCACCAGAATGGTGGGGACGCACGAGTGAGGGGCGAGCAGGGCTCGACCCCAGGCAGCACCCACAGTGGGAGAGGGGGCACCGAAGGCGGTGCAGCAGGAAGCCAGCCCAGGCAGGACCTGTCCTGACGACGGGAGTCGCAGGAATAAGCATGATCTGACGGAAGCCAGGGGTGAGACAGACAGTGGGAAGGAGATGCTGGGCTGTGCTGATCGCCGGGAAGTGGAAACAGAAGTGGGGTTTGTTTGGCCATCAGATGGCCAGGAGTATTCAGTTCTGTGAGAGAAGCTTCTCTTCGGGCGCTGGGGACTGAGCGTGGCGGGTTCTATCTCCAGGGAGCTGCGTGGTGCAGGCAGCCTGCCCGGCCTGCTCGTCTCTGGTGTCAGCCGTAGCACACGACACAGAGCAGGTACAGGCAAAAACTAGATGCATTTTAAATCAAAGGCCACAAAAACATCAGGAACATGATCTGTCGATGTGAATGTCAGGTCCCTGAGCTGGGTGTGGGGCCCAAACCGGCAATCCAGCACCTGGGAGGCTGAGGCAGGAGGATCATGTGTTTGAGACTGGGCTGGGCTCCACAGTAAGACCCTGCCTCAAAATATAAAGCAAAAAAAAAAAAAAAAAAAAAAAAAAAAAAAAAAAAAAACAGAAAGAAAGAAAAAGGAAAGAAAGAAAAAAAGGGCTGGTGATGCAGCTCAGTGTGCAGGTTCTGGGTTCAATTCTCAGCACTGCAAAAACAAAAACAAACAAATCCCAAAACCAGAAAAACAGGTCTCTGAGTATGTATGTGTATGCAAATATGGGTGAGTGTTTTGCTTATGTGTATGTGAACATACATTTTTGAGATTGTGTGTTGTGAATTTCATGTATCAGTGTGTTTCTGAGGTCGCAGAAGAGGGCTTCCATTTGCACGGTTTTTGGTATGTTTAAGGGATGTCTACTTATGTTTGTGCATAATTTTGTGCACTTGAGATTTGTGTTTGTGTGCATGCTCATGTGTCTTGTCTGTATGTCTTTTGTGGCGTTTGTGTGTTTGCGTTTGTGTACATTTTTGCATGTTCACATGCACCTGTGCTGTGTGTGTTGGAGGTACCTGCTGTCCTGCCCTGGGCTTGTGTCTGACCAAACTGCAGATGCCAGGCTCTGAGGTCTGGGGAGGTCTGAGGAAGGGCAGGGGCTGCTGGAGGCCCCGGGGTCCCCCTCTCAGGGTCACTCTTCCACACTGTGTGGTTACAGGAGACGTATGTGGCCTGGTGGCATTACAGTGCACCTGGATAACTTTCTGGGATACGGACATGAGATGCATGCTTTCTCCCTCAGCTCCACACCGGGAGCCATGGCCCAGCGGCTGGGCTGCTCTGGGGGTGGCAAGCCCCCAGGTCCCCAGGCTCTGGAGTGGGCTGCGTTCTGGGTCCCTGTCAGGTACACATGGACTCATTCTGTCTCGAGCTGTGCTCAGCTGCTGCCCGAGGACTCCGCTGGGGAAAGGCTTGCTTTCAGCTGCAGCAGAGCAGGGTCCCACCTGGGGGAGTCTGACATGAGCCCACATCACCTGCAGGCTTCTGAGGTCCCCGGGAGTGTGGGGAGCACTGTGGTCCCAGGCAGGGTCTTGCTGCCTGGATCCTGAGGTCCAGGGGCACGTGGGGTGCTCTCGGATCTCTGGCTCTGCAGTGGTCCCCCGAGCCCGAGAGCCCTGTGGGGCAGGAAGGTTCACCTCACTTAGCTTTTGGATCTGGTGCCTGCTGCAGCTCTCAGCCCTGAACAGTGGAGAGGACCGAGGCAGTACTGTCCACTCTGCTTCTGTCTGTCTGTCCACTGAGCTGTGGCAGGGATTCCGTATGGCTGTCCGAGCCCTGCACGCCTGTGTCCAGATTAGAGGTGGGCTGGCAGATGACAGGTCTGCATAGGGGACACAGCTCTGTTTCCACACAGGCAGCATGGAACGGAGAGGGCAGCGTCCATGCAGTGCCTCATGGGCCTGCAGCGTCAGGCTGGGTGGGGCAAGGTGGGGCAGGGTGGCTGGGGTGGGAAGGGCAGGTGGGGCTTGGAGCCACGGGAATCCACGCTCCTCCAGGATCCTCAGGACACACCTGGGACCATGGCGGGGCCCAGCTCTACCTGCGGAGGGAGGACACCCCAGTTCCGGACTGGACCAGCGCTCCCGCATCCCCCAGGGTGTGTGGCCCTGTGCAGAGGTTGCCCACTGCCCTCACACTGCCAGATCTCTTCCCTGCCTGGCTGTCCCCAGGTCACTGGGTGACTGCCTCACTCTTTCCGTGGTGTCAACATGTGAGACAGACGTCCCTTGGATGCTGTTGCTCAGCTTGTTTGTTCCATGCAGAATCCACATGCTCCTGCACCCTGTGGTGCCGGGCCAGCTCGGCCCCCCACAGCACCCACCAGCGTGCCGGGCTCACACAGCAGCTGGGTTTGTTTATCCCCCGCCAGCTCCCCTGCACTGCCTGTCACCAGGCAGGTGTGATTCATGGCGCCGTGAAGGGGGCCATCTGCTCCTTCCTGGAGGGTGGCAGGGCCTCCACTGCAGGAGTTTGCACAAACACCGGGAGACGGTCGCCTTCCTTGCCCTCTTCCCTAACTCTGGTGTTCTCCATCACTGGGCTCTCCTTTGGGAGAAGGTCCCTGCTGTCAGGAAACCCCTGGTGTGCTGACCAGTGGAGATATTTTGACAGAGGACAGCACCTACCCACCCATCCATCCAAGCATCACCCACCTACCCACCCATCCACCCATCCACCCATCCACCCATCCATCCATCCATCCATCCATCCAAGCATCACCCACCTACCCACCCATCCATGCGCCCACCCAAGAGCTCCCAGTAATTATTTGGTGAGCTCCTGCCTGGGCACAGGGATTAGGTCAGTCATAGATAGATAGCCCTGTTCTCCATGTGTATGGAGAGCCCTGCCAGGTCCTTGCTGTGGTCTGGGGAGTTTATATTTGTAATCCCATGGAAGAGTTATTGGAATTCTAACAAGTGAATTCTAATCTACCATGCCCATTGAAACCTATGTGAGAACAAAGACATTAAGGCATATTTATAGTTGTGGGGAACCAAGGGAGTCCTAAGTCCAGCTGGAGTGATGGCTAACTGGAACAAAGGCCTTGACCCAGGGCCAAACCCAGCTTTTGTTCACTCATGAGAAGAGAGTGGCTCAGGGATGAGTGACGGTGGGAGTGGTGGGAAGTACATGAGCTCTGTGAGCTGGGCTGGGTAGGAGGCCTGAGGTCACCTCTGCAACATGCAGAGGAGGGTGTGTAGAGAGGAGGGTGTGCAGGGGTCCTCTGCATAACACAATTCGAGGTAGCACCTACTGTTTGGGGTTGGTGCTTCAGCTCTGCTGTGTAATCTTTTATGCCCTGAGAAGTCACAACCTCTTGTCTTGAGGCTTGGTCCCAGACAGCATCAGGGAGCCTGACTCTCCCTCCTGCCCAGCTCACACGTGTTTTGGGGAGTCACTGGGTGGGGTAACACTGTCACCTTGCTTCAAAGATGACACATCAGCACATCGGCCAGACCGATTTGCATTGCTTGAAGCCAGTTGAAGGGATAAGGAAAAGCCCCAGTCAGCTCTGTACACGTCAGTACCCGGAGACAGGGCTGGGCTTAGCCAAGATGGGGACAACTGCTCCTCTTTCCGGGAGAGTTGTCCGGGTGGTCCTCCACATGCGTGGTCCTTGGGCTTCCCTGAGGTCCTCTGGCCCGGGTAGCTGTGTGGATGCCGTCTTCACTCTAACAAAGACCACAGACCAGTATTAACTGGGGCATAAGCAGCAGGGCTCTGTTCCCTCACTGTCCAGGAAGCTGGAAGTCTGAGGTCACCGTGCCGGAGGGCTGGTCTTCCCCGGCTTGGCTTGTCGGTGCCGTCCTCTCCCTGTGTCCCTGCGCGGTCATCCTTGTGACCGATCCTCGGTAGGCCACAAGTCCTGTAGCACCCGGCCCCTGGTGGCCTTCTCTCACCTTGAGCACCCCGCAGAGGTCCTATCTCCAAACAGCTGCAGGGGCTCTGTCTTCCACTGGTGCCAGGTAGAGTCCGGCCTGTGACCGTATGGGCTCGGGCTGTGGCTGCCGTGAGTGTCGCAGGCCCAGCCCTCAGGGACAGGGATGTCACCATCAACTGCGTCAGCAGCACAGGGGCCTGGTGCTGCCCAGGCCCACAGAGCAGTGAGCAGGCCTGCGGCTTTGGCCACCGTTCCTTCATTAACAAGGGCCCTGGGTTCTGAGGGCACTGCTCTGCACAGTGGGGGGACCCCGAGATGGCCTGGGCAGGATGTCTGGGGTTCTGTGATTGGGGTGGCAGACCTGGAGCCCAGAGGAGCCCCACAGAGGGGCCCACAGCCGTGGGGGGCTGGCAGGGCATCGGTGAAGGCCAGGGTGTTGGGTGGCACTGTGCCCTCTGCAGAGCCCAAGCTCAGGGAGGCTGCACCACCTGGATTAGACCAGCGCTGGGTAGGTTAGGAGAGCTTTACCCCAGCTAGCTGCCAAGCAGGGGCGTTTCCCCAAGCAGCCTGAGGGAAGCCCTGCTGTGGTTCCAAATTCGCTGCCCACGGATCAGATCCGAGTCTCCGCTGTGGGAATTCAGGCAGCACTGCATTGGAGACGAAGGGCTGGCTCACTGTGGAGGGGACTGTCCCTGAGAGCAGCTGATGGAGAGGGCGATGCAGAGTCTGTGAGTGGTGGGGGCAGGTGTGGGACCTCTCGCCGGGGGAACCGTGGCAGGGAGGGGAAGCGAGGCCGCTGGCCATGGTGGGCAGCGCCACGCTGCAGGGTGCAGACAGGAAACCAGGAGCACCGTGGGGAGGGGAGCTCAGCCACAAGGAGGGGAGGGAGCGGCCGCAGCCGTGCACTGAGAGCCATGTGGTCAGGAGGAGACCATGGGCCACCTGGTGACGTGAGAGGAGGTTCAGGGTCCTGCACGGTGGCGCTGCTCCTACCGCAGTGTGTGACACAGCCCCTGGGGCCTGAAGGGTGACCCGAGGTGGCAGCGTTCATCATCACAGTCCAGGAGATGAGACCCTGGCCTCTCGCCGTGGGAGGGTCAGAAAGGCTGTGTCCTGCTGTCACCAAGACCCATGTGTCCCCCTGGCTGTGGTGGCCCCTGGGAACCTTCACCCGACCGTCCTGTGTATGGACTAGAATGCCCTCTGGAGCTTGCGGACAGCACATGGGCTCCTATGTGGCCCTCGCACCCCTGCTGGCGCTGTGCAGGTGACCAGGCTGCAGGGTGTGGGGCCGAGGCTGCTTCATCTCCAGTGGGCATTTTTCTGTGCACGTGGGTGGAGGTGAGGATGACCAGAGAGCAGGTGGCAGGATGTCCTGGGCAGGTGCCCGAGGGCAGTCAGCCCTCCACAGCCTCCGGGTGCCTGGTGACGCTTGTGTGGTTCTGGACCCCACAGGCCTTGTGATGTCAGAGCCCAGCTGCCAACCCTGGCTGGGATGGCCGCTACCGCTGACCTTGGCCAGCCCGGCCCAGAGGGCGCCCTCTGCAGCCTCTGTGAGCCGCAGTGGGGACATGACCTCCACGTCCGTGTTGCCTGGATGGACTCCCGGTTGCTTTATTTATTTTTGCAATATGGGGATTGAACTCGGGGCCTCGGCACTGAGCTGCACTCACCCTCAGTCTGATCTTTTCTCCATCTCCCTCTCCCTGGCCCTTTTTCCATCTTGACACAAACTTTCGGTGCCTGGCTTCAGCCGCCCAGAGTGCAGGGCGCACAGGTGTGCAGCGTCCTGGTTCCCTGCGGGCAGGCTGTGGCTTCAGTGCAGCTGGCCATGCCCTGATGCCTCACCGAGGAAGCAGGTTTGGGGTCCAGCCAGGGCCAAGAGTCCAGAAGCCAAGGAGCGTGAGGGGTTGGGGTGCTGGCTGTGTGCAGCTGTTCCCCACAGGCGCGGCGCTGAGGGTCTGCGGAGCAGGGAACTGCGGGCACTGTTGGCCCAGGGCTCTTGGGCCGAGGGGGCGGCAATCGGCTGGGGTGGAGCGGAGGATTTGGTGCTGGTCCAGCCCCGAGACCCCTCCCTGGCTGTGTCCTCTGTGCCTCTCCTGCCGGCTGGCGCATCACAGACACGCTCCCGGCGGGCGCTCGATGCAGAGGCTTAGGTTGATTTAATAAGCTCTTCTCTTTGTCTTTAAATCCCATCACAGGAATTGATTGCCGCCTGAATCTATGGGAAGGGCTGATCTGAATCATTACGTTGCCCTGTCTCGGTCGGATGCGCGGGCAGATGCGCTGGCAGCGGCCGCAGCGTTGTGGGGCGAGACCCGACTGCAAACGAGGAGCCCCGACCCCGCTCTGCCCACCGCGGCAAAGCCATTCGTCCTTGGCAAGGACCCAGGGACACCCGGTCACCTTGGAGGGCCGGGGAGCTCCATGCTCACTTTTTGGGGGCCCTTCCGGCCCCTCCCGAAGGGCTGTGCTCTGAGAATCGGGAAAGAAGAGGTGCGCAGCTGTTGGATCGGCCGGCTGGCAGGACGGGAGCGTGGCTCAGATCTTCTCCCCGTGGGTGGGAACCGGGGCTCTGAGCTCACAGTCACCCTCAGGGCTGTGTGGTAGCTGGGCGGAGCCAGTTCTGTGGTCCCACATCCCAAGGACGTGCCTGCTGCCCAGCTGTGCCGCCCTCTTCCTAGTGACCACATCCCCGAGCCCTCACACCAGTGCCTGAGTCCAGTGCAAAAGGTGCATCTCCTACTTCAGAAATTCTGGGAAGCCTTGCTTCCTTCCTTTCTTTTTTATTTTAATTTTATTTAAAAAGAAAAAACAAAACAAGACAAACATTATAAAGGGTAGCAACAATACAGAATTCCAAGGAAAAAAGGAAAAGAACAACAACAAAAAAACCTAAGAAATTATTACTTGACAAATTACATACTGACTTCTTGGAAATAGTTGTTCAAATTACAAAGTTAAAACATGTAAAGTAGACATTCAAACAGTGAGACTGTTAACAGTTCTGCTCCACGATCTGACAAAAACAG
>PVJX010035038.1:0-18513 GCA_004027295.1 Dolichotis patagonum | reverse complement strand
GTTTTATTCTGTTTTGTTTGACTATCTCACGCATGATGATATGAACAGCTGTTTTGAAGAAAACAAAACATTATGACAGCTATTGCTGATTTACTATCATCCTTCTTAGAAGTCCTACCATGCTTCTATTCTTCTACTACCATTGGTTCTATCTATCACATTGTGTCTTATTGGGATTTGAATATGTGTGATAGTTTAAACAAAATTTTTCTATCGAAAATGAGATATTGTAGTACCCATTGATCATTTTCTGCTATTCAGTTCAGAAAGCCCTGTAATTCTTTCACTCTTTGAATGGCTTTATACTATTTTGTTGTTTGATATTATTGTATTTGAAACTATGCTCAACTATAGCAGAGTAAGAGATATTGTGATAGCTACTGTTGATGTCCAGTTGTCTTAATGTAAAGTACTGTGTTGCCTACGTTGTCCTGTTCTGATCTGCTCTGAACTGCCTTCTTTTGTTTTATTCTCTTTAAAACAAAATTTAAAAATTAAAAAAAAAGATTGGTGTAGCTGAAAGGCTCTGATTACATATCACAGAGAGTTCAGTTTTAAGAGAAATTATACAACTCATCCCATGTTAGAGGCTGGGGAATTTGATTGTACCAAGGAAAGGAAAATGCAGTTTTCCGCGCAATAGCATATTCACACTTAACTTTCAGATGGGATCATGAGAAGGATATCCTCACAATTACATTTATTTACTTTAATAATCTTCATCATATATCCACTCAAAGACAGGTTGTATATGTTGAAAGGTAAATTGTATGGCAGGAGAAAAAGACCTTGATAGATTACCAGTTGATGCTAAATTGCACCAAGTTGTGCACACTAAAACTTATAACCAGATCTAAGTCTATATCAAGCTATTGATATTTTTCTAATCCTTTCTTTTTATTTATGCTAAAATTATATCCTCATGATGACTCTCTCATTGCTCTATTTTTGTTATAGTATTTTTCAAAATATATTAATCAAATACTATACTTTTTAATAACAAATTTTAAGTCACAAACATTAAGATGTAATGAAAATGAGGCAGGAGAAAATGAGTTTATCCAATGTGGTGAGCAGAGCCACTGTCCCATAATATACATCCTGATCCCCAAACATAGAAATGAACATATCTTACAGGACAAAAGGACTGTGAAGTTGTGATGAAGACTAAGGATCCGTGATGGGGAAATTAGTTTAAACTATACTATCAGCCTAATCTCTTCATATAAGTCCTTAAAATCCATAATGTTCCCATAGGCATGGACCACAACTATGTTATATGAAAAATGCCCAATCTGGTGTCACTGGTTTTGAAACTGGAAGTAAGAAACCATCGTCCAAGAACGTGGGCTGCCTCTAGGAAATGGGAAAGGCAAAGACACAGTTCTCCTTAGAGCCCCGGTAAAGAACATAGCACTACTTGGTTTAGCTGAGTGAACCAGGAGTAGGACTTGTGCCATATAGAACCATAAAACCATATCTTTGTACCGTTAAGCCACTGAGATTCATTAAAATGTTACAGCAGCAATGGAAAATGAACACATTCGATGTAATTGCTCCTAATGCTCCTTCCTAGTATCACCTCACAGTAGCAGAGACTGATCACTCCCCAGTAACAGCCAAGTAAGTAGCTGAACATTTTAATGGACATTTGACTGGATCATGATGGGCATAGAGTTTGAAGTTGAAGACATGATTCAATCAACGATTAGCAGTATGACCTCCTCTTTTCTGAGATTTAGTCTCAACTTTTAATACTGAATATAATACACCTTTATTTGCAGAACAGTGAAGAGTATCAGCTTTTTAAAAGACATTAACATGCTTTGTGTATTAATATACTCTAAATGACCATACTTGTCCATTATTTTTACTTACAAGAAAACATGGATCACTGTTATAACATTTATCAAGCTTATAGTAGTACATGCTCATTGTTTACTAATGTCCATTCTTCCTTCTTGCTCTTGAAAAAGAATCCTCTAAGATAAATCTGGGGAAATAGCAATTCATCCACAGACTCCATATTCTAGGTTCCCTTGTGACCTTGGATGGCTATATGACTAAGTTTTAAGCAGTGTGACATCAGAGACATTTAAAGTGTAGAAATTCCAGTTGAGGAGCTTAAGAAGGTGTTGCCTCTTACTTCTCCTTTTCCTCTTCCAGTAGGCTATAATAGGCTGCAGAAATAGAGTCAATGCTCACATTAAAGCCATAGCATTATTTTGGGGCTGGGTCCATCATGAAGCTATGGATATTCATTTACATAGTCTATGGAAGAGCAAAGTTGAGAAATGGTAACAGAAATTATATGACTGGCCAAGTCAAACACATTTTTAGCTTTTTATGGGTAAAGTTTATTTGCTATAACCTAAGCAACTAGAAATCCAGAGAAGTAAAACTGGGTCTTTGAACACCTTCCTAGAATACAGATGCTTGTCCCTTAAATGATTACCAATCACCGTGAACTTACATGAGCCAAAAATAAAATTTTCATGTTGTGTAATGCACTGTTATATTGTATATTTCAATTGGCATCATAATTCAGAAACAGTACTAAGAATGATAATAATAATAATAATAACAGCAGCTAACATTTTTATGATATTTACTATGTCCTAGGACTTTTGAGTATATGAGAATTATGTACACACATGTGCACACACACATACATACACACTCATTGCTCATGCAACTTCTATGAGCTAAGCACCATTTTTTCCATTTGACAGTTGAAGGAACTAAGGCTCAAAGATTAAGAAGTCATTTCAAGATTGTACCAAATAAGCCAGAGTTTGAATGGCTTGACACAAACATCTCTGCTTTAACCTTATATTACATTTTCTCTTAATAAATCATACATATTCCATTTTGACTAAGAATGAATAGGAAACGCTCTTCAAGTTCATTTAACATATCTATTAGAAACACCAGATTAATTCAAAAATATTGGCAAATGGAGAGTTTAAGTGTGTTCTTTTTAAAATGAAGTACCCTTTTAATTGTATATAATTCAGAAAGTTTTCTGACCTGGAAAAGATGAAATTAAACATTTTAGTTAAGTAGGCTTCCCAAATTCAATTTGGGTAATCAGGTAATCTAGTTAGAAACAAAGACAAATATAAAGTGAGTTAGAATTTCAAAGAATGCAAAATAAAGCCTGGGAATTCAAGGTTAAATGTAGAATATGGGTAAGGAACGTAAGGACTAGGGAACTTGAAGTATTTGTGTTCTTACTGGACTCCAGAAACTAGTTAGGCTGCTTGACATATGCTGCTTCAATTAACTTCATAACTACATGTGAGACTTCAAAAGTTTAAATTTTAGATTTAGGGAAACTGACATAGTTGATGAAAGTCACAGAACTAGTCAGTGAAATCCAAATCCTTGCTAGCTCAAGATAAGCTTCTTTATACTCAGATATTGGATATCTCAAGAATAAAAACAAACAAACAACAAAAAACAATTCCCAGTTATTCCATGCAGAGAAAGTTCAAGGAAGAAATGGCCACTTACTTAGAGTTTCGGCATATAATCAAGTGAGCATTTCAGAAGGCTGTGATATACAGGTTTGACCAAGGCTAATCAAGTATATTTTAAAAATTTCCACATATTGATGCAAGATAGAAAGCAAAGTCAGTTAAAGGTCAGAGACCTATAATGGGTACCAAGCAGATCATGAAAAAGAGAAGCATCTGTGTGGAAACTGGTGAGCATTAAAGAGCTCACTCTTCCCCATCAGCATATCTATTTTCACTCCCAGGGAAGAAGTTAGCTGCTGATAATCTATTTATCATTGTTTTTTTACGAAACTTGATGCTCCCCGAAAGATGGAGTCTATAGATAGCACGAGCCCCAGTACCATGGTTAGGCTAAATGCGAAGCATGGTTGTCTCATTCAGCTCATCAAAAAGAAATGACCTGTAGAATTAGTTCACAGTACAATGTTATCCCTTAGTTTCACACTGCCTAGAATTAGTCAGTAAAAGAAAAATAAATCATAGACTGAGGTTAGAAAGGAATTTTAATTATCTATTCATTTTTTAATGAGAAAGTAAATTATTAGGGAAGACATAAACAATATTGTGCTTTTGAGGGGGTATTAAGGCATAAAATGAAATGTCACCAATCATACCTTCAAGCTCATGATATGTTTGTACACAATCTGAGGTTGATTTTCTTTTAGCGATGGATGATCATCCTGAGATGCTAAGGAAGAAAGACCTCCACAGGTAAAATATTTTAAAAATAAAACACAAGTGAACACTGATATTCTCAGTATCTGCTTGGTATAGTCAAACCATAGGAAGGTGTTGAGTGATGTAGGTAGGGCAAGACATGACAATATGTAAGTAAGTAAGCTAGGACCTAGTCGGAAGGGCCTTGTATACTATAATCTAGATGTTGAATTTAATGCTTTTTCTAAACCCAATTCAGATTACTGGAGGAATTTAGCAGGGATTACAACATGGCTTTCAATTATTCCTTTGTTCATTAGGGATCAACTAGAGTCTGAGAGTCTAAGGCAACAGTAAGGTACTTTCCCAGTTCATAGGAGCCTACTGGTCAATTAGAAGTGACCCAGATACAAAATGTAATTGCTATACAAAATAATAAAGGAAGAGAACAAAGCAAGAACGAAACCTGGGAGGTGAAAGAGTCTCCAGAGAGGAAATGGTTAAATACGTTGTTATTCTTCACAGAAGCCTTTGCAGCTACCAAAATGATTTTTACATATGAACTCTCATCTGATCCTCAGAGTAAAACTGGGGCATAAAGGTCCATTCCGATCCCTTTCGAAACTGATATGCAAGAGTACTGAATGACCAAGCTAAAGGTCACACTTCAAGGATTGCAGAAATTTTAAGCCCAGACTCTGACAGCAACAGCTGTTTCCATTTGTATACTGCGAATAACTGTAAAGCATTATGGTAATTCAAGAAAGGCAGCTTTTGTGATTTAAGATATCTAATATGGTCTGAAACAGTTGATGGCATTTGCTTTTTAGTTCAACTGTCTCCTAAGCTGAAAATTCTACAAACAACTAACTAAATAAGTGATGATAAAATATATTTCTTAAGGATTTGTTGTAAACATTAAAAAACGTATTATGGGGAGTTCCAGGGAGTTAGGAGGCCTAAGAATCCCAGCTACCCTCCCAAGACTGTTCCAATGGATTCTTACTGAGGCTTGGGTTAGAAACTGGGTATGTCTTGGTGGGAGTAAAAAAGGCCCAGCATGGAACACAAAAGATTTATATAGAACTTCCCATGTTTGTGCCACACGAGAGCCCAGGTTCTAAGGGAAAAGAAACATGGAACAGGGGAATCAGTAAGCTTCCTAAAGAGTACTTTTACTGAGAGATCTGATGAATCCTGGAAGAATTCTGATCTTTACTGTCCTCCAGAGCAACTGGATAAATAAACCCTTGTAGTCCTCTATACCTATAATACTGGGACAATGTGGTTCTTTATAGTTAACAAAAGTGAAAACAGGGAGAGTGCTAAAATGCCTTGAGAGGAAACAGACAGAACGCCTGTGACTACAGTCTGTAGAGTTCACTGTACAGTCCACACAGATACAGCAACTACAGAGGTTGGCAAACATCACCAGTGTGACTGACAGCAGCAGGATGCTTGCCTGGGCCTCAGTAAATGATACAAAGGAAAACAATTCAACTGAGGAACCCAGGCTGAGAGAAGAAAAAGCAAGAGACAATCCAAAATAAGAATTTTCTGGAAAAACATAACCGTTGAGATAGGAGGCAACACTTAAAATATAAAATTTTCAACAATTAAAATTTAATCAAAACAATACTTTTTGAAAGTACGAACTATGATTTTTTATCATATACAAAGTTTAGCAGATTACTTGAACAATTCATTCATGGTATTTTCAGATAATGATGACAAATCAGCATCTACAATGTCAATTACATACCAGAACAGAGAGAGAGAGAGATAAACTGAAGGAATAGATTCCCAAAGCATTAGTGATAATTGTCTAGTGGTAACTTGAAAAGGAGATTTATGCTTCTTTTACACTTTTGTGTGCCACAGAATTATATCAACTCACATATACAATCATAAATCTATCGTAAAAATATATTTTGGTGAAGAAAAGCTCTGATATTTTTAGTATTGCAACTACTATTGTAGCCTGCACAATAGAATAAGTGAGAGGATAAATTATAAGACAGCTGAACTGCTGGTGACTTTTTTCAAGAGTCTTTAAGGATAGCATTAATCTTCTTATCAGTAGGATTGGTTCTTCTACCACTCTCTGATGATCAGAGGAGCACAGAGGCTGAGGGACCAGTACAGAGGGTACTGGCACCTATGAGGGTCCCACCTTATCCTAGACCACTTATCTCAACTCTGAACTTTGAATATGGAACATAATAAGTTTCCAGTGATTTACAATAAATATTGTGCACATATTCTTCAATCATATTGAGTGAGAAACAATTATTTTTTGTTTCCTAAATTTGTTGCAAATTGAAAATACAACTGAATAATTAATGTAGTTAAGCATTACTTTACTGAGCAAAGTCATTAAAATATACAACTTGTGAATGTTTATTGCTGATTGAATTACAGACCAAAGATGAATGGCCAATCAGAAATTAGTAACATCTTCATTATATATGGCTCATGCACAGAGAGGAATATTTATACCAGTCCTAGAATTAGGAAGCTAAACTATGGTAATACTTAATGAGACACTTTACATGCAACAGAAATCAACTGAAAAAGTGAATTGCCAGTAGCTACAATGTTGAATACTAATTTAAAATGTGCCTAAATGGAGACACGACAAGAGCATAAAATTTGAATCAGATTATGCAAAAAGTCAAACTCAGATTATTTGGGAAGATTGCAACTTACTCAGGTCAGTTGTTGGAAGAGCCCAAAATTGTATTTCCTCTCTTAAATCAATCACTAAATATTCCTTGAAATAGCACCTGGAAAACTGAAATGCCCCCATTTAGAAGGAGAGAGATATCATTGAGCTATCCAAGGTAATTGTCAGCATATATTTCTGCAAAGTACTGCAGAGGAGAAATGCCCTTCTTATGTTCTATGTAGTCAAGATGTATTTAGAGAACTAACATTATTACAAATATTAAAGATAGCATTAATACAGACAGTATTTAGAATCTGAATCAAGATGCTGAAAACTCTGCATAAATGATACCAGCACAGAGGAGCATGGGACATAAGAGAATCAAATAGGTTATTGTTTTCTGATTTTGTATTTCTTACCTAGCATAACTTTTTACCTTCTTCTTATAAAACATCTCTAGCTGACTGTGAGGAACACCTTTACTGTAGTTTGGGCAGGGTTGGCCTTGCCTGCACCTTCCCACAGTGAAGGAAATTAGTCATGAAGTAGCCGCAAAGAGCACTTCACGTATCTAATGACAGTAATTAGATCACTGTGGCTAGGTCGTACCATCTCTAAGGTCTGATATGTGGATAACTGAAAAGAGCATGACTCTTACCCTAAAGTCAAGAGCCGCAAGTGCCACCTAAACCTTGAGATTCTGCAATTGATTCCTGACATGGAGGGAAGGAACGATGAAGCACATGAAACTGAATTCATACTGAGGAAAACAGTCAAGATACGAAAGAAGGAGGAAAGATAAAAAGAGCGGACAGAAGAAAGGAGATAACAGAGAGACGGAGGAAGGGAGGAAAGGGTGTGGAGGACAGCCCAGCAGTTGAGATCTCTGAGCCAGCTGTGCCTAAATCTGTTTGTTCACTGACTTTCCAACTTCAGAAGTTAAAACAGCTCCTTTTTCAAAAAGGATCTATTTTGAGGTTCATTTATTTCTTTGAAATGGAAATCATACAGCATGAGGTGCAAATATTAGCTCTGAATTACACAAAGAAATCTGAATAGCAATAGGAAAAAATAAATACCAACCACATTCATTTACCTATGCTGCTTTGGTTTTACCACTAGTGTACAGGAAAGAGTTCAAGTCAATTGTATGGTAAAAAAAAATAAATAAATAAAGAGTTCAGCACTTTAATGTATTTTATTTATAGTAAGTAGATCTTATTATTATGTAAATACAATTGATAAGAACTGTAGAGAATGCTACATGAAACTCCACAGCCCTTCTCATAAGACTACTGCAAGTTTAAATTAAACCTGTAAATGGTTTTGCAAATAAGACAAAAACATGTTAAATACTGAGTGGCAACACAGGACAGGGACACAACAGGATTTCTAATTATATATGGCCCTCCCAGGCCATCTAGTTGCTAGCTGAGCTATTATTACAACTGGGATCTTGCCAAACATAAGAAATTAAATTCTTGGTATCCTGCTATGATCTTAAACTCTGACTTGACTATATTTTCTGAAAAGGCTAACTCTGATATCCACGCTTTTTTCTTTCATAGAATTATAGTGGGTTTTAATTACTCTTAAAACTCAACATCATCAATCTAAGCCCTCCTCTAAACATAGAAATTAGAGCCATTCTCCAAATGTCACTGATAATGTCTCAGCTTTCAGGTTTCCACTGCCCCGGAAAGCCCATTTACTTGTCGACCATTCTGTGACTCTGATTTAATATCCTTTTAACATGAAGTTTGGTCTGAAGGTGAAGATCAGAAATCAATTTCTACAAAATTTCAATTCTAAAATGTACTTCCCATCAGTCTATATCAATATTTTATTCTGTGGTTTTAAAGTGTCAAACTAAGGAAGAAACTGGTCAGAATTTTTAAAGATGAAGATCTGAAATAGTTTTCAGTTAGGTATTTTTTTCTAAAAAGAAACTAGTTGAATTTTAAAATTTTCCATACAAAATATGATCAATGTGATTCCTGTCAGTACATAATTACGTACTTAGAATTATATACTTGGATATATTGTGTGGAAGCAGAAGAGAGAACAATTAATTCAGCTAACCTGGCAGAAGTCACCACAATCATAACCACAATGGTCATCTTTTTCATCATTGTAATACTCATTCAATGTTTAAAATCCTCTTGCATAGGTATCAGTAAAACTATTAAATGTCTATCCTACTTATTTCAGATTTTACCTCTCCTTTTTATCAACCTCTGGAAATCTTGAATGAGGCACAACTAAAATATTGAACCCTTACATCTCTGGGGTTAGATTTAAACTTTTATAGGCACTCAGGACCATAAAAGGAGGAGTGACAGAAAGATCTGTTTCTTTCAAACCTCTGCTTAATTTGCAAAAAAAAAAGTTGGAATTCTCAAAGAATCTATAATCACAAGCTAACTATAACACTTTATTGCTATCACAACAATAAACTGATAATTCACTGACACAAATTTAGTAGACTAAAACCAAACAAATTTATTCTCATAGAGTCAGAAGAACAAAATGAATCTATGAAACTAAAACAAAGGCTAACAGGACTGTGTTCCTTCTGCAGTCGCCTATGAAAATCTATTACTAGCCTCTTCCAAATTCTAGACACAGCTATCTTGAAAGTCAGCTGCAGGGTTAGAGACATACTCTCAGTGGTAGAGGGTATGTTTAGCATGTCCAGACCCTGGGTTCAATCCCCAGCACAGAATAAAGTCAGCTAGTTGCGTGTGAGACATCTTGTCTTCTCTTTGCCCTCCTGCCTTCCTGTTGTAGTCAGGGGTTGTGCAGAGAACAATTAGAATCAGGACATGGAGTTTATAATATTATTTTTATGATGGTCACCCAGAGTTAACACAAGAAAATTCAGGAAATATGTCCACAACAACAAAGACACAGAATATTCAGCCAAGGGCCTAAATACCACGGCAACGTCCCATATCAGTCCAGATGAAGACCCAGAGCTTATGACAATGCCTCCCACAAGTCCAACTGGAGGCCTAGAGCCCACAAGAAGGATTCACACCAGTTCCTTTTATGGATCCATGCTGGGAAGGCCCAAAGGTCAGCGGTGGAAACTAGAAAGTCTATGCCAGCAAGGTGAAGGAACTGTGCTGATAGGTTGAAGGTTCTACGCTGGAGCCAAGAAGTCACACTCACAACAAGACCAGGGCTGTCCTGAAAAGCACCATAGCCATTCTCAGCAACATGGAGGCCCCGAGCTCCTCCAATGCAAGTACATGCCAGGAAGCCAGTGTGACGAGTTCATCATAGAGACCAAGAGGCACATATCTTCCCCTCCGAGCCAGGAAGCAATGCTCGATATGAGGACCAGAGCTTCTCCAGGAGAACTTAACGGCTCAAACAGCAACACGTAGGAGAACCCACAACACGTCAATGCCTCAACACCATAATGCCTTAACGTTCTCTCCTTCTCCTTCTCCACGTCTCTGTTTATGCTGGCAACTTTCCTCAGGAGGGACATCGACGCTCAGCACCGTGGTGATATAATCCAGCTGGTGTTAAATTGACCACCAATTTTTAATCCATAGCACTTCCTTTCTAAAAACAGTTCTACTAAGGTATAGTAAATATACAAAAGAACACACATGATTAACATATCTGTCCAAATTTAACAAATTGTGTGAATACAGATATGAAACCATCACATATGGTAACAAATATATTCACCAACTTCAAACATTTGCTCCTTCTTCTTTATTGCTTTTTGTTTTGGTTTGGTTTTGTGGTAGGAACACTGAAAAAAAAAGACCTGTTCATTAGCAAAATCTTCAGGTACCCGTATATTATTGTTAAATATAGACACAATGTTGCACAGCAGATCTGTCAGATTCACTCAACTTACATAACAAGTCCCCACTCCTCTTTCTCCCTAAGCCCCTGGAAAATCTCTCTTTAGCTCTATTTCGATGAATTTGACTATGACTTGTAATATAACAGCAATTGCGTAGCGTGCTTCCTTCTGTGATATGCTTATTTCACAAAGCGTACTATCTTCCAGGTTCATCCATGTTCCTGCCTATGGCAGGAGATCCTTCTTTTATTGTGTTGTATGTATATACGATGCCTTGCATTAGGGTTTTAGAAAGAAAAACCATAAAAGCTCTTAACAGCAGTAAAGTGTAGAGAGGAAACTAATGCTCCATTGGTTTTCTGGTTAATATACTTGTCAACATTTGAAGTTAGAGAACCTGAACATTCACCAGAAGAAGGCACCAGGGATAAACACAGTTCCACCAACTGAAATCACTGGCTGATGACACCCAAGGATTGGGAATTTTTTTTTTTTTTTTTTTTTTGGCACCGGGGATCGAACTCACAACCTCGCACTTGCCAGGCAGGCGCTTAAGCCACTGAGCTAAATCCCTGGCCCTAAGGATCGGGAAGTTTAAAGCAGCAGGTTTCACCATATCAGAAATCCACCCTAGGACAAACTCTACTCAGATGCGGATTGCACTTACCTGTTTTCATTCTTTGTGCCCATCGGAAGACAAAAGGAACTTTCTTTTGCAGAACTTAGCATTGAAAGTCTCCATAATTTTTCTATACTAATTCTATAGTCAATTGAAATTTTGACGTGTGGAAAAGAGCAGAATCATATAAGGAAAAAAAGTCTAAGTAGATCTACAGGTGACTGATAGATTGGCATTGATAACTAAGATTTTTAAGCAAGTAAATTAATGCATTTTTAAAATAAAAGGCAGAGAAATATTAAAGTATTAAGAATTTTTGACAGATAGTTGAATTTTATAAAATGTAATGCAATGCAATTTACTACATTGAAAATAATACAATATATTTATTATAGATTATACAAAGCAGAGACAATAAAAATATAAAATCATTGAATAAAAATAGTGAAGAAAAATATAAACTAGAGAAAACAGTAAAAGATGCATCAAATCAAAAGATATGATTATATACATATATTCATTTATATCTTATATATAGTTATGTAAGCATGAATATGTGAAATTTCAAGGAAGGAGAGACTGTAACATAGATAATATTTTAAAAGTAATTGTCATGAATTTTCTAAAACTAACAAAGTACATCAATCCACAGATAAAGGAAGCTCAAAACTCCAAGTAAAATATGTAGAAGTTCTGAACCTAGGCACATGCCAGTAAAACTGCTGAAAACTAAATACATGAAGTAAGATATTAAAAACAACCAGATTAAAAATGGTACATTATTCTCACAGGCATAGCTGTAAGCCTTCAAGACTGAATATTCTACAAAACAATGTAATGCAGGACTTTCAATACAGAGATGGCTTTCAAAGGCTGTCCTACAGGCTTAAACCAAATCAACAGGTATGTGGCTACAAGATGGGGTAGGAAGATCACCACAAAGCTCTGGAGGGAATCTCAGGAGAGTCACTGACAAGGTAACATCCAGAAATAATGCTATCCAAAAAGGCAAGTAAAATAACAATAAAGTGAACCCTCACTAAGTGAGAGGTATCTCAGCTGGGGAAAGGGACTTCAGCAGAGTGAAAAATTCAGCTGTACTCTAAGAATGAAAATCCTGCTACCAGACAAACACACATTCTAAACAGGTTGAAGACTTTACTTCTGAGCAAGCAAGTTGGTATTGGAGAAGTATCCAGCATCTCCCAATGGATTTAAATAATGCCACAATGGGAAGCCTTATTAGGCATTCCATTGTCTGGGTTTCCTGTACCAGAGAAGAGAAATCCCATTTCCCAAGATGCAATGACCATCTCTCTTAAGTGACTTGAAGGTACTGAGAGTCAGCTCAGGCCCAGGGAAATAGTGACTGTGATACAGATCAGCTAAGAATTCAGGTGGGGTGGAGTGTAATCTGCTTGGCACAGTATCTGCTGTCAAGCAGAGAGAACTGTGATCTGAAGGGTGGAGCGAAACAGATGCAAATTCTACTTTTATAAACAACAATTTGAACACGGTGATAGGAAATGAAATTTGCTACATGTGGGCTTACAAGGGAGGACAGGACTGGGAGAACCTCTTCTGGGCCAGGTGAAAAGCTTAGTGTCCAAAGCTTCCTCCCGCCTTGCACCAGGTTGCTGCTGCCCCACTCAGAGGATGCAGAGTAAAGACTGCACTGTTTGGACACCTGCCAGCCACATCTCCAAACACACTGACTATGTCAGGAGCTGGGGCATCCACAAGCCTGATGAGTCAATGGACTAAGTGAGTGTGAAGCTTGTTGGTCAGCTTCAACTATAGCCAGGCTCCCTTCCCCAGAGCAAAAAACAAAGGCAGGAGGTGTTGCTTATCAGTTTTCTACTAAAAAGAAGAAAAGAATAAAAACACTTTTAAAATAGCATAATGAATAGAAAGATAAGCCACAGAATATAAGATGATGCTTTTGACTTGTAGACGACAACTTTGTATACAGTGGCATGTAAACAAATTCATGAAAATTTGAACAACCAAGTCAAGTGACAAATACCACATGAATAACAAGCACTATACTAAAATTTGTCTAATTTTATAATAAAAGGAAGTCATAAATGAAATGCTGAATATAAGACAAAGATAAATAAAAATTAAATGATACAACTTCATCATATCACAAAAAGTTAATGTCCATAATAACAAACATTGTCAGAATATTGATATGAAAATTTTTCTGCACTGCTGGTGGTAAATAAATTGATAAGGTCAGTTCAGAGGATTAAAGTCCCAGACTTTACCCACTTGTACTACAGGAAATGTGCATGAAAATAGGGAAGGAAGTTTTTTGCAATGACAATAAAAACACCTTAAGAATCTTAAGATCTAAAACAGGAAAATAAAATTGGAATATACTCATAAAAGGATTGGTACATAACAAAGAAAATAGATATACAAGAGCTATGTGCATCAACACTGCTGAAATCAGAGATGTTGAGCTAAAGATCGAAACTGAAGAAGGTATACAAATCTCCTCATGTGCTTTACCCTCAGGGAACCCCCCAGAGACCAGCATCTTGGCCTGACTGTTTGGGACCAGTGGCCCACCCTTCACCCACAGGGAACCTCCCGGAGACCAGCAGCTTGGCCTGGTCTGTTTGGATAGGGAATTTTGTGGAGACCGGCATCTCAGCCTGACTGTTTGGGACCCGTAGGCCCGCACTTCACACACAGGGAACCTCCCGGGGACCTGCCTGGGACACAGGTCAGCGGCCCAGCCCGAGGTTCCACAGGCTCTGGTCCACCATGCCCAGCATCCACCTTACAACTTAGGGAGCCAGGAGCCCACAGAGGGGAGTTAGGACCCTGCAAGGTGAGTCCTGCCGCCCCAAGGCAGTGGAGAGCTGGTGACATGTGCTCCAGACAATTGAGCTTGGGCTAGCTGCGGGTACACTGGACCAAGTCCCGGAAGCTCCACAGCCTTAGTGCACCATGCTCAGCAGCCTTCTCTCAGTTCGGGAGGCAGAGGCCAAGTTGGTGGCCTGATGGCCCAGTGTGGACTGGCCTGGAGAGAGCTTAAAACCAGCACTCCTGGTGGTTAAGATCATACTCAACCTCAAGGACATGGGACTGGCCCAAGGTTTGGTGGGCCTCAGTTTACGAGGCCCAGCTTCCACCTTTCAATTTAGGGAGCCAAGAGCCTATGGAGGAGCAACCGCTGCTCCAGGAACTGAGGGTTCAAGAGGTAATTCACCACACATCCAGAGGAAGCTTTGGAACACTGCTCAAAGCAAGGAAACATAGAAAAATGATAAAAGGAAAGGCCAAAAGGCAGGCTCAAAGCTCCAGCACAATGCAAGAAAGCTTAGAAGCCATGTACATAGAAGAAAAAAGAGGCCATACACCTGAAATGTCTGAAATGATATCAAATGAAATAAAGATGCAACTAGAGAAAGCTAAGGAGAAATTCAAATCAGAAATACTTGCCCATGTAAAAGAAGAATTGATAAAAATAGTGAAAGAAATAGTGAACACATCTAGTGAAGACACAGCTAAAAAGTTAGAGGAACAAAGCAAACAGATAGAATCCCTGAATGAACACTATAAGAAACAAACAGAATACATAAAGCAGATTCAAAGAGATATACAGGAAATCAAAAATGCTACTGAAAACTGCCAAAACTGCCTCAATGAAACAGAAGATAGAATTTCAGACCTCGAAGATAAGATTGCAGCCAGTGAACAGGAAAGACAAGATCTTTTAAAAGTAACAAAGAATCAGGATATAACAATTCAACACCTGCAAGATGATGCAAAGAAAAATGATATAAGATTAATAGGGATAAATGAAAAAGAAGGGGGCAGCCCAAATGATATCAAGAGGATATTTACAGAAGTAATAGCTGAAAACTTCCCAAACATGAGAAGAGAAACTTACATTTGGAAAAGTGAAGCATATAGAACTCCAAACAGCCATAACCAAAATAAAACTACACCCAGACACATAATAATCACCATCCCAGAAACCCACCATAAGAACAGAATAGTAAAAGCTGTTAGAGAGAAAAGACAGATCACCTATTAAGGAAAACCTATCAGAATCACAGCAGACTTCTCAACACAATGAAATCAAAAAGAGCATGGAGTGAAGTATTTCAGATCCTAAAGGAAAACCACTTCCAACCCAGACTGACATACCCAGCAAAACTGTCCTTCAAAATGGTTGGAGGATTAACATACTTCCATGACAAAGAACAGCTGAAGAACTTCATGAACACCAAACCAACCCTACAAAGAATACTGAAAAACATTCTAGATACACATGGGATAAAACCACCAAGCAAGGCAGACAATTAAACAGAATGGAAAACTAAAGATACAACAGCAGAAATATAACATGTCAACAATAAATCAATGATAACAGTTACAACCATTAATGCAAATGGCCTCAACTAACCAATCAAAAGAAACAGACTGGCAGAATGTATCAAGAAACAACATCCAACCATATGCTGTCTACAAGAAACCCATCTAACCCAAAAGGACACTCATAGACTGAAAGTCAAAGGTTGGAAAACAATACTTCATGCAACAGGAAACCAAAAAAAGAAACCAAGAGTAGCCATATATGCATCAAATTCCAGAGCACCCAGCTATATAAATCAAATACTAACAGAAATGAAAAATCAACTAAGCAATAATACAAATATAACAGGAAACTTTAACACACCACTGACACAAAGGGACAGATCAACTAGACAGAAAATCAGCAAAGACATAACAGAACTAAATCACACCTGTGAACAAATGGATTTGATAGATGTATACAGAGTGTTCTATCCAACAACATCAGAATATACCTTCTTCTCAGCAGTACATGGGACATTCTCTAAAATAGACCATATACTAGCCCACAGAACATATTTAAGTAAATGCAAAAGAATTGAAATTATCCCATGCATGTTATCGGATCATACTGCCGTGAAACTAGAAATTAATGATAAAAGAAATTGCAAAAAACCTACAAACACATGGAAACTGAATAATACACTCTTGAGCAATCAGTGGGTCACAGAACAAATTAAAGAAGAAATTAAACAATATCTACAAGCAAATGAAAATATAAACACAAATTACTGGATTTTGTGGGATGCAATGAAAGCAGTCCTAAGAGGAAAATTTATTGCATTGATTACCCACATCAGGAAGACAGAATGAACACAAATAAACAACCTGATGCTACAACTCAAGCATCTAGAAAAAGAAGAGCAAACCAAGCCAAAAGCCAAAAGAAGGGAGGAAATTATAAAGATCAGAGCAGAAATTAATGCAATAAAGACTAAGAAAACAGAACAAAGGATCAATGAATCAAAGAGTTGGTTCTTTGAAAGAGTAAATAAAATTGATAAGTCCCTGGCCAACCTTATTTTTAAAAAACTCAAATTCATGCAATAAGGAATGAAAAAGGTGAAATTACTACAGACTCAGTGTAAATACAGAAGATCATCAACACCTATTTCAAAAACCTCTACTCTCATAGGTTCAATAACATTCAAGAAATAGACTCCTAGATACATATGAACTACCAAATCTGGATCAGGAAGATGTAAAACTACTGAATAACCCAATTTCTATTTCTGAAATTGAAAATGTAATTAAGTCCTTACCTACAAAGAAGAGCCCAGGACCAGATGGATTCACTGCAGAATTCTACAAGAAATACAAAAAAGACTTATTTCCAACACTCCTCAAACTCTTCCATGCAATTGAAAGGGAAGCAATTCTTCCTAAGTCATTCCTGGAAGCAAATATTACTCTAGTACCAAAACCAGAGAAAGACTCAACTAAGAAAGAGAACTATAGGCCAATCTCCCTAATGAACATAGATGCAAAAATTCTCAATAAAATATTGGCAAACAGGATGCAGCAAATCATCAAGAAGATTATACACCCGACCAAGTGGGATTCATCCCAGGAATGCAGGGATGGTTCAACATATGTAAATCAATAAATGTAATCCACCATATCAATAGAGCCTAAAGGAAGAACCACATGATCATCTCTAGAGATGCAGAAAAAGCTTTGGATAAGGTCCAACACTCATTCATGATAAGAACCCTACAGAGAATTGGAATAGAAGGTCTTTATCTCAATATGGTAAAGGCCATCTATGACAAACCAACAGCCAGCATCATATTAAATTGTCAAAAACTGAAAGCCTTTGCCTTAAAATCAGGCACAAGACTAGGATGTCCATTATCACCACTGCTATTCAACATAGTACTGGAAATACTAGCCAGATCAATAAGCCAGGAAAGAGAAATAAAAGGAGTAAAGATAGGAAAAGAGGAAGTCAAATTATCATTATTTGCAGATGACATGAAACTTTACACAGAAGACCCCCAAAACTCTATTGAAAGACTCCTAGATATAATAAATAAATTCAGTGAGGTAGCTGGATACAAAGTCAATACTCAAAAATCAATAGCATTTCTATACACTAACAACAAAAGTACTGAAAGAGAAATAAGAGAAACTACACCCTTTACACTAGCATCCAAAAAAATGAAATACTTAGGAATTAAGCTCACAAAAGAAGTAAAAGAGCTATACAGGGAAAATTATAATACCCTGAAAAAGGAAATCGAAGAGGACCTCAGAAAATGGAAAGACATACCCTGTTCATGGATAGGAAGAACAAACATTGTAAAAATGGCCATTGTCCCAAAATTACTATACAGATTCAATGCAATCTCAATCAAAATACCACTAACATACCTCATAGATCTAGAGAAATCACTCCTAAAATTCATCTGGAACCAGAAGAGACCTAGAATAGCAAAGGCAGTTCTAAGCAACAAAGGCAAGCAGGAGGCATCACAATCCCCGACTTGAAATTATACTACAAAGCTATAATAATAAAGTCAGTATGGTAGTGTAATAAAAACAGACTTAAAGATCAGTGGAATAGATTGGAAGATACAACCACAACCACAAACTCACTCAACTATCTTATCTTTGATAAAAATGCCAAACATGCTTGTTGGAAGAACAACAGTCTCTTTAACAAATGTTGCTGGAAAAATTGGCTGTCCATATGCAGAAGACTAAAACTAGACCCATGTCTATCACCATACACTAAACTAAAATCTAAATGGATCAAAGATCTAAATATTAAAACAGAAACACTAAAACTGCTGGAAGACAAAGTAGCTAAAAATCTCAAAGATATAGGGGTAGGAAGAGAATT
>PVJX010035037.1:0-18514 GCA_004027295.1 Dolichotis patagonum | reverse complement strand
CCCCACCGCCATCCCTGTGCAGAGGAGACCGGTGTGCTGTCAGGACACTGTGGGGCTACTGCTGAGTGGCACAGTGGCTCAGGGGCCTGGAGCCACACCCCTCCATTTTCCCATGCTTGCCTGCTCTCTTTAGAAACCTTCCCCTCAGCCACCACTGAATGACTCATTTGTCACTGCAGATCTGAGTATGGGTGGGGCTGTGATAGGCATTTACACACGTGATCTCACATGGTAGAGGTGTGGTTTACATATGGCTAAGGCAGCACACATCTGGGCCAGGCTGCTGTAGGGCTGGGTCACTGGGGAGCTATGGCTGGGACAGGGACTCCTGAGCTCTCTCTTGGGCTGGCTGCACTTTTCCCTGGCGCTGCCCCACTGTCTGCTGGCTGGCATCTGAGCATGGGGTTGAGTGTAGGGCCTCTGTGCAGGGAGCCGCTGCTCAGCTCAGGGCCTGGCAGCCACGCTGCCTTCTGGCACTCAAAGGCTGCTTCCTGTCTCCTCGTCCTGAAGTCACAGCTGCTGCCAGGACTTGGGGCCAAAGAGGGGGCCAGGCAGAGCTCCCAGTCAAGCATGGTGGGCTGTGGTGGTGATGGGGGTTGGAGGGAGGGAGCTTCTGAGCCACATGGCTCCCGGGCACTGGGGAATGGAAACTGGGGTGGCTGTGGGCCCTGAAATCTCTGTCCTGACACTGACTGGGCTCCAGAGAGGGGTGTGCATGGAAGCACACCTCTGAGCACCTATAAGTATTAGCCCGCCCTGCCTCTGCACCAGGGCCTGCTGCTGGGGTGTGGGGATGGGGGTAGACGTAAGCGACTACCTTTCCTTTAGGAATCAGCTTTTGGAGACCTGAACCACTTAGTTCTAGCTGGTGCTGGAGAACCGAGTTAATTACCTTCATCATCATGATCACCAAAAACATCAGCATAGAGCTACTACTGATTGTCCGTCCTCTGCATCACAGACTACTACTTGGGTAGTGCTGTCCTTATTGACTTGCCATTGGCCACCTGCAGACTACAGCCTCTCATCCTGCAGGCCCTCACAGACAACTGTGGCAAATTATTCTTCACTCACAGAGGAGGTGTGCCTTGCAGAGTGGAGCTGGGGCAGCTAGGTTCTGAGATAGCACCGGGCCACAGATTGTGCCTGAGCTTGAGGGCCCAGCTCACATTCAGCCCAGGTAGATGCCCTCTGTGGCCTGGGCAGTAGTTCTGCAAATTCCTGGCAGATTCTCACCATGGTTTATTCTTAAAAGTTTTTTTTTATTTTAAAGAAAATAAAACCTAACAAAATAAAACAGAATAAAGCTAGTCAAAACAAAACTGAAAGTGGTACAGAACTTCAAAACAGGATAATAAGAAATCAACAGTGGCTACCATAATATATCTTGTTATCTTCACAATAGTTGACCATACCATCAGACATAGTAAAATCAAATAAAACAGAACATATAATAAAATCAATCAAAACAATATAAAACAAAACAATAAATGGAATAAAACAGAATAATATTGGATTTCAAAAACAAAATAGAAGAAAATCCCCCATAGTTGCTATATTGCATACTGTTATCCTCCTAATAGGTGCTCAGACTACTGGCCTTAGGCCTGCAAAGGCAACCAAACAATACAAGTATTTACTTGTTTTTGTACCTCGGTTGCTATCGACTCATCCTGTCCTCTGAACCAGCCAGGGGGCGAGGTGGGGCTGGGGGTTCTTGATTCTCAAGCCCATGTGCTGGTCAGTTCAAGGGAAGGGTGAACAGGCTTTTCTCTTTCTGGGTCCTACATGGTTTGTGTGGTTTATAGGGAGGGTGAAGTGGCTTCTTGTACTCCTTCCAGCATGGCTTCTACCGACTCATGGAAAGGGCGAACTGGCTTCTCTCTTCCTGGGCCCCACATGGTTTGCACAGTTTATGGGAAGGGCAAACTGGCTTCTTTTTGTACTCCCAGACCTCCTGGGTGATTTTAACGAGCATGGAGGCATGAGGACCAACCACCACCATAGCCTTGTGAGAACACTGTTTGACAGTGACACTGGGGTCAGATCAAGGGGACCAGGAGAGCCTGACTAAGGAAGGAAGGGAACCAGAAGACTCCCATCCTGCGCTGGAACAGCAGGCTCATTCCTTATTTCACTTCATCCTCACAACTCTTTGGCTCCAGAAGTGGAAACTGAGGCTTAGAGGGCTTGTGTTGTGCAGGATGGAGCTCTGTGTGTCTGACTCATCAGTACAGCCTCTATACCCCTGGCAGGAAAGTCAAGTAACATAAAAGGAGGGGGTGACAATATGTTTGTGCTTTAGATTAGGTCTGAGGTGTCCCTCAAAGGCCCATGTGCTAAGTAAGGGCTTGGTCTCAGCCTGTGATACTGTTGGGGGAAGGGATGGAACTTCTAGGTGGTGGGGCCTGGTGGGAAGAAGTGAGGTCACTGGGAGAGTGGCCTTGCCCCTTCCTTTCTTCCTCATTTCCTCTCTGCTACACCATGAAGTTCTGCCTCACCACAGGCCCCTATTAAAATGGAGCCAAGTGATCATGGACTGAAACCTCTGAAACTGGGCCAAAATAAACCTTTTTTTTTAGGTTGCTTATCTCAAGTATTTTGTCACAGTGATAGAAGTCAAACCTAGTTTGCTTCCTCTTTTAAAATGTTTTAGAGGAGGGGAGTTGTGTAATTATCGCCTGCTTATTGTAGGCAGCCTTTCTGTGCAGAATGAGCTTTCCTTTTGAGATAAGGAGATCATAGAAAGTTAGGTGACATCTGCAAGTTTAAAGGGAAGGAAATCACGTATGCTTTTGCCACCCAGAAACAACTCCCTAACAGCCCATACTTCCACCCCGCCTTTTATCTGCAAAGGTTCTTTTCACCTTTAAAATCACCCTCTACCAGATTTTTCCCCTAAGGATGCTCAAGCCCTGGTATTTTTCCCCCTTGGGAATTCCATGCCATTTACTGAGAAGGTCAAATCCAGGTCACAGCAAGCCAGGACCTACCCATGGTTCCAGAATGTAGCTCCCAGCCCTGAACCCACCCCTCCCTCCCTGAGCCATTGGCACAGGCATATTTGAACCATGAAAATGACAATGACAGCAGCAGATGTGGCCTCTCCTGGCTGCATGGTGGGGATCCCTGTAGGTACCCTAGGTATATTACTATCTCAGAGCATTTCCTCAAGAGAGATGCTCTTGTAGCCCCAAAGCACAGGAATGCTAAGTAACTGCCCACAATTACATGATTTGAGAATGGCAGGGCCAAGGTTTGAATCCAGGCACTCTCTGGCTCTGGGGTCTCTGCATTTACTCACCATACTCACTGTACCTACTGTATCACTTCCTCCCTGAGAAGGATTCTTGCTGCAGATGGGCTGTGCCCAGCAAGACCTCTGCTGCCTTTCACACAGTACCTCTGGGTCTGTAGAGGTCAGGACCGGAGAGCTGAGGCCGAGTGGTCCTCCCAGATTACCATGTCCTGCAGGTAGAACTCTCACTCCTGCTGTTTCTTCTACCCTTTGGCCTGTTCTGGGGATTTTCATGCTGCCAATGGGGGCAATGGCACAGCAGCCCAGCTGAAGGCAAATCTGGCTGTTTCGGGCCCCATCTTCCAGGGGCTCTGTGTTCCTGCCTGTGCCCAACACTGCAGTGTGGGTGAATCAGCTTGCAGACTTTCCTTGGCTTGGGCCAAGGCCTTGGCTGCCCCAGCCTCCAGCAGAGCTCCTGTGGTTGGTTCTGCATCAGGTTTGAATTATATGGAACCTCAGCGTCTGCAGGCTTTCATCTGAGCCGTGCTGACTCATGCTTGGTGGTAGCCTGTGTGCCTCTCGTCTCCCTGTGTGCGTAGCATCATTCATATTAACAGCCTTATTAGATGTAATTCGCATAACCGTGTAATTCACCCATGTAAAGTGTACAGTTCAGTGGATATTTATTAAATTTCATAGATGTGTGTGTAACTGTCACCACAGTCAATTTTAGAAGAGTTTCATCACCTCACAAAGACATGTGTGCCCTTTACTTATCTCCTTTCCCCACACTGGCACTATTTTCTGACTCTATAGCATTCCCTGTTCTAGATAGTTCATTTAAAGACACCCATGTCACGTGTAGTCTTTTGTGTCTGGCTGTTCTCAGTATAATGTTCTCTAGGTTCATCCGTCTCATAGTGTGTACTAGTATTTCATTCCTTCTGCTGACTGGATGCTATTCTTTCACTGATGGACATTTGAGTTGTTTCCACTTTTTAGCTATTATGAATAATGTTTCTATAAACATCCACCTATAAATTGTTCTGGTTTTTTGTTTTATTTTGCAACACTGGAAATTGAACTCAGGAGTACTCTACTATGAAGCTACATCCCCAACCTTTTTAAAGGTTTCTTATTTTAGAAATTTTTATTCTTTTTTCGGGGGGGATACCAGGGATCGAACTCATGACCTTGCACTTCCAGGCGAGCACTTGAGCCACTGAGCTAAATCCCTGGCCCAAGATTTCTTGAGACAAGGTTTTGCTAAGTTGCCCGGGCAGGACTTGAACTTGTAATCTACTTGCCCTACCTTCCCTAAAAGCTGGAATTATAGGCACATACAAAAGTTTTCGTGTGGACATATGGTTTTGTTTTGTTGGATATATACCTAGAGGTAGAATTTCTGGGTCATGTGGTAACTCCATTTAATTGCTTGAGGAACTGCCTGACTGTTTTCCAAGTGACTGTACCATTTCATATTCCCATCACCAGTTTATAAGGGCTTCAATTTTTTCCACATCCTTGCCAACATTTGTTATTATCTGACTTTAATTCTAGCCATCTTAGTGGGTGTGAAGTAGTATTTCACTGTGGTTTTGATTTGCATTTCCCTGGTGATTTTTCATATTGAACATTTTCTCATGTGCTTTTTGGCCATTTGTCTGTATTTGTTGGAGAAATCTGTATTCAGATCCTTTGCCCATTTTAAAATTGGGTTATTTGCTTTTTAATTATTGAGTTACAAGAGTTTAAAAAAATATATCCCGGATACAAGTCCCTTACTCGGTTTCTTGTGTCCTTTGCACTTGCTCCCCACCTCAGCCCTGCTCCCTGTCAAGCCCGGGGTCTGATGGGTGCTTCGTACAGACGTGTGCACATGTTGAGGGAAGAAGAGATTCAGGCCACCCCGAGGAGTCCAGGCAGGAATGTCCCAGGGTGTAGGGGTCTGTATGGTGGGGCTGTACAGTCTGTATAGTGCCCCTCACTTGTCATGAATCAGAGACATCCACTTCAGGTGACCCATTGGAACATCTGCTCCTAGCAGGTTATATTGACTGGAGCAATTTGGGAAAAGCACCATTCGCAGAGACCGGGAAAGCAAGAGGAGGAGAAGGCCTGGGAGCCACACCCAGGGCTCTGCTTTAAAGTTTCTGGTATTGAGGGGAGAGTGAAGTCTTCATCATGGAGTCTATCGGACAATCCTATAAGGAATTCTGGGCTGCAGATGTGAATTGGGAATCATATGCAAATGCAATCTTTCAAGCTAGGACTGGGAAAATGCCCCTGAAAAGAGTGTAGTTGGAGGAGATCAGGATGGAGTGATTGCCATTGTCACCCTGGTAAGCAGCTTCCGGAAGTGGTGGCTCCACTTAGGTTGAGTAGAGAGGCCATGAGTGAGACATAGAGATGATGAGTATAGACAGTACTTCCTGCTGTGGGGGGAAGCAGAGTTCTGGGGCCACAGCTGGACAGGGATGGGAAGGAAGAAATTACAAGGGACAGTATGGTGATGCTGGACAGAGGGAACCGAGTATTGGAGCTGAGTCCTTGAGGAGGTGAGAGGAAGGTGACCCTGAACACAGGATGAGAGGCAGCATCCCCCACTGTGGAGGGCTGTTTGCAGGAAGTAGGCGGGAGCCTTGAAGTATGAACCTGGGACAACACTGGGAGTCTGGCCATTTGGGACACCAGGGACAGATGTGCCCTAGGGAAGAGCAGTCCCGTGCACATGTGAAGTGTGTGGTCACTGATTTCACGTATGAGCAGTGGACATCTGTGTTGTAGTTAAATAGGAAGTGTCTCCTAGAACCCATATATTGAGGGCTTGATCCCCCAATGCAGCCATATTCAGAGGTGGGGTCTAGAGAAGTGACTGAATCTTGAGGGTGCTGACCTCATCAGTGCATTAATCCATCAATGAGTTCATAGATGAATGGGCTTAATAGGCCACCGGTGGGGTCAAGCTGGAGAAAGGTCACCTGAACTAGCTCTTTGAAGGGCTCCGACTCCCTTCCTCTCTACTTCGAGATCACCATAAGGTGAGTAGCTTTCCTCCACCGTGCCTTTCTGCCACTATGTTTCTGCCTCAAAACCCACTTGCCATGGGCTAAAAACTCTAAAATTATGAACCGAAGTTAACCTTTCCACCTTTGAGTTGTGTATGTTGGGTGTTTTGTCCCCACAGAGGAAAGCTGACCAACAAAGTGACTGTGTGTTTCATCTCCATCAGTGTGCAGCCATGGAGTGGATGGATGGTTGGGCTAGACCAGAGTCAGAGGAGCCTGTCCGGGAAGGCAGGGTGTGGGGGCGCGGGTGAGTGAGTCATGGGTGTTTGGAAGCCAATTATTGTACATGTAGACCAAAAGGTTCAAGGTGGTGAGAAAGGAACTTGGGACTTTGGGAGTAGAAGCGAGCTGTGGGTCACACCTTGGAGGTCTTAATGGAGTGTAATAAAAGCTGGAGCCAGGTGCCAGGACAGTGTTGGGAAGCACTTGGATACCAGCTCCATTTGAGAATGTGTTTGTCTGCTCCTTGGACATCTCTTGTGGTCTCCGAGGGTTGGTTTGTTGCTCTGTGTATCCTTGCCTGCTCACTTACGTGCACACACATGCAAGTTGAGAATAGGCACATGTATAAATGCACATGCAATTTTCAAAATAATCTGACTTCAGTTACCCATAAATATTTAGGACTTCATCCTATTATAGGAAGCTGCTGCTGATCAACCAAACTTGCTTAGGTAAATGGCAGGTCACAAAGTGACTTCTAAGCTGGTACTCACTTCTCCAGGTGCTTATGTGACCATGTCTTCTTCAGATAGCCTGGAATTACATTTTGAAATGGGGAGGGGGAGCTTTCTGCCAGGGGAACTGAGGTTGGGGAACTTCTGCGAGCATGGCCTGGAGGGCTCTGGATGAAGAGGCAGTAGTTATCTTTGCCACCCAAACAGTGTCACCAGCCATGTTGGAAACTTCAAACAGTTCTCCCCTGACACCCCCACTCAGCCCCACGATGCCCAGCAAGGGCACCTCCAAAGCAGCCACATGAAAGGGAGTTTAGAGTAAGGCTGGGGTGGCTGGGCCTGCCTGCTGGAGAGTTTCCATGTGGAGGGATTGGCCAAGGGCCCGTGTGGTGTGTGGCTCTGTTAGACATAATCAGCGATTCTGTTTCATTTTATTGCTTGAAGAACCTTTCTAGTATATATTTCGCACTTATGTACTGTTTGCGAAAGAATAAGGAATGGGTGGAAACAGATAGGGCTGACATTTATTTTCCAGCCTACCAGAATTTATTTTCCGCTTTTTTCCCTTGATGTCTTATCCAGAAATTTGATTTGATTTTAGAGCTTTAAAATTAGCCACTACTTTTCAGAAATATAAACATCTCATAAATTGAGAGATGGGAATAATTTAGTGAGGTGGCGGGGAGCCAGAAAGTTTTCCTTGCCAGTCCGTCGGCCCCGCATGGTGCCTGGTTTCCTGGCCCAGGCAGATTCAGAGGAGCTTGAGCCAAAGCTTTCATTGTGCAGAGGAGGAGCCCAGGGTCCCTGGGAAGGGACCAGGCCCATGCCGCCCAGCTGGGTCACACTGTGGAGATCTTAGTGAAGTTTGGAAATACCTGGAGCCACGTGTGAGAGCCCAGCTTGCCTTGCCATCATCTCTGGATGGGGGCAGACATAATGCCTAAAATGGGGTGAGGTCAGTGTCTTCAGAGGTTCCGTCCTTGGTCCCTGGGAGTGTGTATTTGAGCTGACACAGAGAAAGTTGGAGACTTCTTTTCCACTTTGCTGGGTCTAGTTCTTTTATGATAAACAGTTCACAGGGCTGGGAAGGGAAGAGGCAGATTCTTTAACCCTCCTGCAATGAGGGTGAGGCTGGAGGGCAGGGAGGCCGAGCAGACCGAGGAGCCTGTGGTTTCCATTTGGTGGAACTAAAGGTGTGATCCAGAGGGTTTGTGTGGGACTGAGAATCTTCTGGGCTGGGCAGGGGAGGGACGCTCCCTTACGGCCATGCGCCACTTGTCTCCTGGGTTCTCACATGCAGAGGTGGGATGCGGGTTTATTTGCTGTGCAGGTCAGACTGGACAGGGGCCCAGAGAGTCACAGATGGCACTGGGAAGGGAGCGTTTCTTTGCTCCCATTGGCCCTGAGGATAGGAACAGGCCCATTGGTGACCCAAGCTGATAGGGCAGTTTAGAGCTACACTGCACTGGGCTCCATTTCTGGTGCTGCCCCTCTCGGGTGACTTTGGTCAAGTTACTTAACCTTTCTGACCTTCTGTTTCTTCCTCCATGAGATGGGTCTCATAGTGGTGCCTCTGTTACAGGGCTAGGAAGGTGAAATACTGTAAGATAATATATGTCAATGTAAGTGGTAGGTACTGTTATTAATAATACCTGGGATTATAAGATCATCTATAAAGTGTGGAATGACAGTGTTTATTTTCGCTCAGTAAATTTTAGGAGTACTGTACATAAACTGTGTTGCATTGTGAGGGTGAGGAAAGTTCTCTGTCACTAGAGGCATCCAAGCAAAAGTTAGAGGTACCCTCGCTGGATTTGTTGTCAAGACAGGAAGCCTCAAACTGGGCCATGCATGATGCTCTGGAGAGGTTCGTGTTCCATGATTGGACTGGAAGGCAGTACAGCCCAGACTACGCCATCCACATTATCCTGCAGTCTGAGTCCTTCCTGAGAGGCTGCATGGATCCATCAGCCATGAGTCAGGAAATGCTGGGTTTGAAGGATGATTTCTGTGCAGCTGGTTAACTGAGTCCCGGAATAGGGGAGGACCAGGGCTGGGGCCTGTGTGGGGGAGAGTCTGGCATTGTCTTCTGCCTCCTGTCTGGAGAATTCCCCTCTGTAGGCTGCTTTGAGAGGTGTGAGGGGCCTGGACTGCTTGGGCCACAAGCCTGGGCCAGTCTGACTGACTGAACTGGGATGGACCAGGCTGTGAGGGTCTCTTGTTTTGCTTATGTTAGAATGGCCTGCGTGGCAGATGGGTGCAGGAAGGAGGGTAGAATGGATAGGTGAGGGGCTTGCCTGAGGGTCTGTTTATAAGTGCTCCTGGCCACAGAGCTGCAGTAGCCTTGGGGAACTTTCCGCACTGCATCCTTTGGGGATTTCTTTTTGGGAGGCTCTATCAAGTGATCTGACCATCATTTCTTGTCCACACTCAGCCTCTGGCTATGAGTCTCCCACAATCTCCTTCCAGCCTCCACACCGTTGTCCAAAGGGTCCCTCTACCTGGCCTGTCCTGTCCACCCTGCCAGCTTCTCCCTTTTTCCTGTGCAGCCACCCCTGCCTCTGGCTGTGAGGGTCTAATAGCAGCTGTAATCCCAGAGTGACCATGACTCAGCCTGGACCTACCCCAGCTCTTCCTTAACCTGTGTGTGGGACTATGGAGGAAAGGGTTCCTTGTCCCTGGTGGAGGAGTGGAAATATTTCTGCATGCATGGGGACATGCATCTTATTGGGCAAGATGAAGCTGATGCAGACAGAGGCAACTGAGGGCATTTGGGTCCTTCTCTTTTGTCCCTGCCTCTGCTGAAATTTGCCAAGGGGCCAGCATACTGCCCTTTGGGCCAGGGCTTTGGGTTGAATTTCTAGCCCTTGTGACGAGGAATCTGACGCATGCCTTTTCTTTGTGGCAGCCCCTGAGACTCCAGGTCATGTCCTGCGTTGCTCACCCTTGACTCCTCTAGATGTGAGTGACTCACAGCCATGGCTGAGTCCTGCTTTTTTCAGCCTAGGGCACACAGCAAGTGTACAGTCCAAGCGGTCTGAATGTATGTATGACTCTGCTGGCTCTATATAAAGTTTGATGCTGGCTTTTTAACAACTCCACCAAGACTTTTGCAGACCACTAACTGACAAAATGGTTTCTCAGGAAGCCTTGGACTTGTTCCAGTAATGCTGCCATTTTCCTCAGGGTATTTTATGGCCGCCTGATGGGGGTCTGTGATGAGGTATAGAGGCTACTCATCTTGGTTTTGATATAAAATGGTATTTTCTGTTTTACCAACAAATGCCAGGGGACATAAAAAGGCTGGCTGTTGCTGGAGTAGGTGTTCGGTGGTCTTGAAGAGGTTCCCCACGATGGCTCCTCGGAGCAGGCTGAGCTGGGGAAATCAGTGGAACTGAATTGCAGGAAGTGGCTGCTTTAGAATGAGGGTTCATCTGGGTTTGGAGGCTCATGCCTATGAGCCTGGCCTCTGGTGGCTGAGGCAGGAGGTGTGAGATGCAAAGTTCAAGGCCGGCCTGGGCTACATAGCAAGTTCAAGGCAAGGCTTACGTAGTGAGAACTTACCTTGAGAAGGTGGGGAGGTTTAAAATGGAAACGGAGAAAGTCTAGTCAACTTATGAAAATGTTTTTTTATTCACTGATCTGTGTTCACAGCTGTACTCCTGCGGCCTGGTAGGTTGTAGGCACTCAATGAATATTTGTTGAATGAGTGAACAAATTCAACCAAAATTTTATTTATTAAATATTGCCTACAATTTTCCACGCATAGGAGAGGTGGCCTCACCACCTTATGGAGATGACGTGTGTGCCTGTGCGTGCATCTACGCATATGCGGGCACGCACGTGTCAGCACACATCTATTTATATGTTTTATTGGCCCCTCTGATTATTGCCTTCATTGGTGGCTAATAACACATTTACTAGGCTTGGCCAAGGTTATATTTTTATTTCCAGGGCCAACACCTGATTTTTTTTAAAGGGAGTATTTTGATGCAGGCAAAAAATTAGATTGGGAATGGAGCTCGAGTTCCTGGCTCCTTTCTCGTCAGTAGCATTAGCTGCCCCCGGGGACATGTGCTTCTGTGCTTTAAATCTCCAACAGTAGCACTTTGTATTAGAGTGGGGGGCAGCGCCCACTGCAGGGTGTTTAACCTTTGCCCCTCCTGTCTGCTGGTAGGTAGAGCCGGGTCCACCTGACGTGCTTTGGGTCGGAATGCGGAGCCTGGGTGTGTTCATGTCCCTAGTGGCCCTGGCTTTTGTGCCTCCCCTCCGTGTACAGCAATGGGACCCTTTGTTCAAATGAAATTTTATATGGTGCTCTGTGGGTACAAGGCACAGAAAATGTGGCTGTGCTTCACTTGATTTGGGGAGGCCTGGTGGTGCTCAGCTCCTCTGCCCTCCCCCGCTCCCTGGCATCCCAGGGCTCCGAGTCTGAAAGCCCAGGCCCTGGAGGAAGAGCAGTCACACATCCATGGTCACACACACTTGCAGTCACAGGTGCCACCCTGCCGTACACCGTGTGTCCACACCTCTCCTGTCTCCCCTCCTTGCAGGCGGGCCTCATCCGCACCGATAGCACCGACTACTTCATTGAGCCTCTGGAGCGGGGCCAGCAGGAGAAAGAGGCTGGCGGGAGGACCCACGTGGTGTACCGCCGGGAAGCCGTGCAGCGGGACAGGGGAGAGCTTCACCGCGACCTTCACAATGAAGGTAGGCTGAGGACAGAGGCCCTAAGTGCCGCCTTTGTCCACACCCTCAGTGGGACTGGGCCACAAGACCTTCTGTACCAGCAGTGATGTCAGGGGCTGCCGTACCTGGCTGGAAGGGGCCACCTGTGTCCTGCAGTGTGGTTCTTGGGACTCCAGGTGTCTCTGAGGGGCCCAGTATTGCTTCTCAAGGCTGTTTCTGAGCCGAGGCAGAGGCAGAGTGGCTGCAGTTAGTTCTTCCCCTGCATACCAACTCTGCGCCACAGGAAGGAGATCCTAAGGAGAGGGATTCCGGAGTCAGGGCAGCGGGGTTGGCTGTGTGTCAGTCATCTTTATTTCTACCTCTGACCTGGCCACCCTGTGACCCAGGCAGGTTCCTTAATGTCTCTGAGCCTCGTTTTCCTAATCAGTGAAGTGGGACAAGCAGGGTCTCCCTGCCAAGGCTGGAGCAGGCATTGGTGAGAACGCACATGGTAGGTGGTGTAATACTTGTGGGGCACCCGCTGACATGTTAGCATGGGAGTCTCCTGGAAGGTAGGACCAGCCTGGGATCCTGCACACCGGCGACACCCAGGACCCACACTTGAATGAGTGAAAGGGTGTATGTGGTAGGTGCTGGGCCTGGGCTGGCGGCCAGCTTTGTAGTCAAACTTAGCTTTGTCACGAAGCCTCTCTAGCTCAGAGGCCATGACGCAGGCCTGGTGGAATCTGGTGGGGAGCGGGCCACACCCTTGTGCCAGGGCCCTGTGGGCTTGAGTGTCGCGTGAAGGAATGCCTGGAAACCAGTTGTCCCCAAAGACAATGACTGCTCCGAAGCTCCAGCTGCTCCCTAGTGTCATTCACAAGACAGTGCGAGGGTGCTGCAGGCCTGGGGCTGGGGAGCAGGGGCTGGACCGATGCTCCAAGGACTACTCCCTCATGTCACTTCAGGATCCAGCTAGTGGGGCCCACAGACCCCTGTGCCATGAGGGCTAGAGTGATAAGTCTCCCCCAGGCTCTGTTTTATTTGAGGCCAGCTCTGAATTAAAAAAAAAAAACCATGAATTCCCCTTCTGAGGAGAGGCCTTAGGAGGTCTAGCCCTAGGACCCCACAGCTGGTAGCACTGGGCTGGCGGAGCTGGGGTTCAAGCTCAAGGGAATGTAAGTGTTCCTTTTCCAGCCTAAGGCTGCTGCCTGAAGCTGCAGGGGGGCAGGCTGTGGGGTCCAGCTTACCTATGTGTGGTCTCTCCTTGGAAAGACTGGCAATACTCAGAGACTTGCTGGACACCCGTGGCTCTGAGTGGAGGGAGCAGTGGGCATGAGCCCTGGTTCGGAGAAGTGTCCCAGTGTGCTAACGTAATGTGATGACATTACAGAGGCAGGAAGTCTCCTCCCAGCTCTGCTCTGCTTCTTGCATGAGGGACGTCGGCTGAGCGTGCCCAGCATCACGGCCTTGGCGGGCTCTCCCTGCCAGGGCACGCTACCTCTGCCAGTTTCATCTCACTCGGTGCCTGTTCCCTTGGCCCCTCAGGCTTTGGCATGCTCTTGGTCGTCCCCTTCCCCCACATATGCTGCAAGGCCCTGGAGGACAGACCTTGAGGTGCCATCATTTTTATGTCACTGGCATGGCTCCTGTTCTTGTGGGGTGTCTGTCTTCCAGGGAGACGGGAGATGCATCGGGCTCCACTAGACCCAGCATCCTAGCTAGCTGCAGCTATAGAGGGGCTGCCTGACTCGTGGCTCCAAGGCAAGGGCATCCAGTGTACACCATAAACTTGGGGTGCAGAGGACTGTCCCTCAGAAGACTCAGGTGTGTTCTTGGCTGCTGCTTCCAGAAGAGGGCATATGTGTCACACACACCCATGTACCACCCTGACACATGGGTACACATGTCACACTCCCTACCTCCACAGGCACAGATGTGTACCTGTGCATCCACACACAATCATACCCCCTTATTCACATGCATCTGCATACACTTCCATACTCTCGAACACTTAACACGCCTGCCCACACACCCACACGTCGCACTCACACATACTTCATACACATATACACAAACCCAGGCACACAATAGACCAAGATACCACACATACACTTTCAGACACTCACACAGGTCTCTGAGAGCACTCAGAGGACTTAAGTAATTCTGTCCTCAAGGCCCTGGTGAGAGGTGAAATCACCCAGAGTTTCAAGGTAGAGCCCTGTGGCTAGACCTCCAGCCAACTCTCGCCGTGGGCCGCCCTGACCTTCTTCCTAGCTGCTTTCCGGACACCCCTGCCCCTAACACCGCCTCCTTCTTCCACCCGGGCTGCTCTCGGACTCCTTTCTCCCTCCCTCCCTCCCGTCCTTCCTCAGGCAGCAGCTGGATGTGGTCAGGGCATGTGCGTCTGTGACCAAGGCTACAGCTGTTACTTTTTTTTTAAGAATTAAGATAAAAATGTAGCATTTTAATCATGCGTCAGTTCACAATGCAGTGGTTTCTTGCTATATTCCCCACCACCCCTGTTTAATCGCAAAACATTTCCATTGCCTGCTGAGAGCAGAGGCACACACCAGTAATCCCAGCATTTAGGAGGCGGAGACAGGATCACGAGTTTGAGGCCAGCCTGGGAATTAACAAGACCTTGTCTTGCATTAAAAGAAAACATTTCCATTACTCCCACAAAAATCTCCATGTCCATTGGTTGTTGCTTCTGTCTCCCGCTCACCAGCTCCCTGATTATGGTTCATTAACTTTCTATCAGGATTGCCTGTTCAAGTGGTTTCCTGTAAGTGTATAATATATCACCTTTTGTGACTAGATTCTTTCATTTGGCGAATTTTTAAGGTTCATCTGTGTTATTGAGTCACCCTTTTTATGGCAGAGTAATATTCCATGGTTTGAATGTACTGTGTTTTATTTACCAACTCATCTGCCTGTACACATTTGGGGTTTCCCAGTTTGGCTCTTAAGATAATGCTGTTCTGAACTGAACATCTGTGTCCAATTATTTTTGTGGACGTAGGCTTCTGGACCTCTTGGGTGTGTACCTAAGAATGGACTTCATGGATGATAACTTTAGGTTTAAATTCTTGGGGGACTGCCAATTGTTTTTGGGATGCAGCTGCACCATTGTACATCCCTGTGGGGCTTCTTGGGTGGGCTCATCTAAGCCTCCTAGTGCGACTCCCCACACAGCCCCCCAGGCTGTGTCTGATCTAAAGGATTCTCTGCTTTCAGCCTGAAAGACACATAGAAGCCAGTGTGGCTGGGGTACCCCCAGGATCTGTGGGTGATGTCAGCTCCACTCATCCTCCGTTCCCCACCTGTCACCTATCAGGTGTGCCCTGATACAGTGTAACGGAGGAGGGGCACCTGAGTTTGTCGTTCATTTGCTGTGTGGCCTGTGGTGAGTCACTTAACTTCTCTGAGCCTCACTTGGCAAACTTAGCAGGGAAGGCTTTGAGGGGTCAAGTTCAGCGTTTTATTTGCAACATTTAAATTCCCAGGAACTACTTATGTGTTGGGGTGACTGTCATTTATTCTCCTCACTCAGTGGAGGGTGTCCTTGGCCTCTTCTCCTCCCCTCTTGGGCTCCTCCCTCTTTTTTCCTCAATTTGAGCTGCTGAGTTCACTGGTAGATACTGGGGCAGCCAGGAGCTGGTGTACTCAAAATTTTTCATATTTTGGAATAGTTCTCATTTCAGATTTTTGGATTAGAGATACGGAACTGGCAAAGTGTGCAAATATCCTCAAATCTGAAAAACTCTGGTCCCAAGCATTTCAGACAAAGGATCTTCAACTTACAGACGTTGCTACCATCTGATTTTGTAGCTGTCACCTCCACTGGCCAGGGGGCCTGAGAGCAGACCCTCTTTATCACCACACTATCCCCCCACCAGGCGGGGGGCCTCCTGCAGCCACCTCCTGATGCATGCTGGGAGTGTAGCAATGGCATCTTTGTGTCCCCAGCTCCTTACCCACTATCCAGGGGCCTCCAGTAATTGTGGGTAAATGAGCATGATGACAAACCAGTGCTTAGGTGTCACAGCCTCCCTCTCTACTCATCCTGTTGCAGCCTTTGGCCCAGGCGACCTTCCCAACCTGCTGAGCCTTGTGGGGGACCAGCTGGGCGACACGGAGCGGAAGCGGCGCCACGCCAAGCCGGGCAGCTACAGCATCGAGGTGCTGCTGGCGGTGGACGACTCGGTGGTTCGCTTCCACGGCAGGGAGCACGTGCAGAACTACGTGCTCACCCTCATGAACATCGTGAGTGTCCTGTGCCCTGGGGTGGGGCCCAGTGGGCCACTGGTGCTGATGGCTCGGCTGGTGCTTCCCAGGGGGCACCTGGGGAGTCACTGTTTGGTCCTGAGCATAGGCACAGCCTTGGCAGCAGTGTGTCAAGCTGCAGTAGGCTCAAGCTGGCCTGATGGCCACCCAGGGCTGTGCCCCGCCCCTCCCTAGCCATCAGCAGGAGCCTAGGGACAGTGGCTTGGACATGCTGGAGCCTGACTCAAGCACAGTCTGGTGCCTCACTTGCCTGGTGCTGAAGGGATGTCCCTGAGGTTCCTCTCTGTGGAAAATGCCCAGTCCCGGCTGGGAGACAGCAGGGGAGCTGACATCTTGAGGGAGCTCCGGAACTCTGGTGTGGGCAGCAGGTATTCACAGGGACCAGGTAGGCAAGGAAAATGAGAGACATAGTGCATTCTGGGACTGAGGAGAGGCCCACACCCTGGTTAATGTGGGTGTCCTGCAGAGACGCAGGGTTCTTGTCACAGGAAGATTATTTAAAAAAAAAATCAGAAATGTACCTTTGTAAGGAAGGGTTTAAAAAACTATCATGGAAAATTTAAATCCAGGTAGTAATTCCAACTTTTAAATGTTAAAATTAAAAAACTGCTGGGAATGCTGAACACCCCTGCAGGCCAGAGTAGGCACCTTGGAGCTAAAGGGGCAGAGACCAGGGAGACAGGAAGGAAAAATGGAGAAATTATCCCCAACATGAGCCACCAGTGGCTGTACAGTTGAGGCTCACTTACTCTTTTTTTTTTTTTTTTTTGTACCGGGAATCAAACTGAGGGCCGTTACGCTTGCCATGCAGGCTCTTAAGCCACTGAGCTAAATCCCCGGCAAAGCTCACTTATTTTTAAGATTAGGATCCTTGGACCTGTTAGAGGAGAGTGAAGAAGGTGGCTGACCATTTTGTCCTACAGGCAAAAGGTGACTCCACATGGGCCTGGTCTGCAAAAGAAGCGGCCTAGTCTGATGTGGGCGGTGTTCAGAGGCTCCACTAGGCCTGGAACTGACTGTGATGCTGTACTAAGGGTACCAGGGAATCAGCTGACAGTGCTGGCTCTGACTCTGTCCCCTTCTGTCTTTGTGGCTTTGTAGTGTTGCTAACCTTCTTGAGTGTCTTCTTCTATGCTTTTATTTATTTCATCAAAAATTCTGTTTTAAAACTGTTTTCAGCTCTATCACTGTGCCACACCCCAGCCCCTCCATCTGAACTTTTGTTTTTATTCCTTTCTCTTTGTCTACCTTCCTCCATACCCACTTTGGTTTTTTGAGACAGGAGCTTATTACATAGTCCAGACTGGCCTCCTGCCTCAGCCTCCCAGATGCTGGGATTACAGGTGGGCCTATCGGGTGCTCATCATGCCTGGCATCCATCTGCACTTTTAAGATAGGGTCAACAGGACTTGCCATGAAGGGTTTGGGGTGGCTGGATGAGGCACATGGGGCATAGCATGGTCCTTCATGTTGCACTTTGCAGAAGCACTAAGGAATCTGGTGATGACAATAATGTGGCTTTAATGGAATGCCCACAAGTGGCCATGCCTTTCTCTCTGGGAACTGAGCCATTGAGAATTACCAGCCCGCAGTTGCCCACCTCTCTGGAAACACTGGCAGAGAATAAAACAGCAGAATGCTGCTACTGCTGCCACCACTGCCACCACTGTGGGTCCATAATCTTGTCATACCTTACGCAAGAGGCTCCTGGAATGGCAGCCCCTTACTAGCCATGTGACCTGGGCAAGGGGACCTTTGCTTAGGATGCTGCAAGTTGCAACTGATGAAAAGCCAGCTTTATCTACATTAAGGTAATTTGTTGACTCATGGGTCAAAATGCAATAGGGAGCAGTTGGAGCTGGTTGTAAGAGTGGATCAAGAGGCTTGCAGGGGGTTCTGCTTTTAGGGCCCCTTTTCTCTGTGACAACCTAATTCTTTCTGATGGACTTCTCTACAAGACAGAGTCTGGCCATTGGAAACACAAGGTCAACTCCTATCAAGCCTAACTCCATGGCCAGAGACACGGCAGGTTTTCCCTACAGTTCCCAGGCAAAAATTCCCAGGAAGAACTCTGATTGGCCTTACCTGGATCACATGATCATCTTGTAGCCCAATCACTGTACAGTAGAGAAGAGCCAGTTGATTTTCCAAAGGTGGAGAGGGATCAGACAGACTTGGCCAGGCACCCTGATTTGTGTCTGCTGCAATGTTTAACACTTCAGCACCCTCACTTTTTCACACACAACCTGTTTTTGAGTTAATTGTGATGGCTAACAATATGTACAGTAGTTAGCACATGCCCGACACAGTGAGTACTCTGGTAATGTTGTCTTATTGCTATTAATGATATCACTTGTCTTTGTGTATATGTGTACAGGTTGTACTTTGCTGAGTCTCTGGACATGAGTGCCTCACTGGGAGAGGACTTTGTCTAGTCCATTGTGGAACCCCGATGAAATCCAGCACAGTATCTGAGCCCTGCTGGGTGGTTGGGAAGTGTGGCAGTCAATGGCATCTGAGAGAAGCAGGTGGCTGGCACCCATGGATATGGGAAAAGAAGGGTACCAGGGTGC
>PVJX010035036.1:0-18511 GCA_004027295.1 Dolichotis patagonum | reverse complement strand
CTGGTTACGGAACAGCAACAGGGAAGAAAATCCTAGCATGCTTTGTTTTGCATTTTACCTCTGAAAAGGCTGTTGTTACTCTGGCGTTGTGGCACTTGCCTGCAATCCCAGCTCTGCTGGGGGAGAGGGGATTAGGCAGGAAGATTGCAAATTTGAGTGCTAGCAGGGCAGTTTCATGAGAACCTGTCTCAAAGTTAAAATTTTTAAAAAATGCTTGGTATGTTACTCAGTATGAAGGCCCTTGGTTTGAATCCCCAATACTGCCCCCCACCTCGAAAAAAGGGTGGGCCCTTGTGACTTGGCTATGCATGTATCAAGAAATGAAATTTGTCTTTTGTTTCTCTATGTCATCATCAAAGCGTGATGTGCAAGCAGTTCAGACATCTTGGATTCTGTCTGTGGCCCTTGTTTTGTTGAGGATGGTCACCACAGATTATCCTGGAGAGGGATCAGTGGGAATGAATAAACACCAGGATGCTTGAAAGGGGAAGGGAGTACTGAGGAAAGAAATAAGAGCTGAAACAGTGATTTTATTAGAAAAATCTTTAAATTAGAAATCATAGGGTTTTCATTTTTTGTTTTTGTTTTTGTTTTTTGAGATATGGTCTCACTCTACAGGCTGGCCTTAAACTCACTATGTAGCCAGCCCAGCCTGGCCTCAAATTCTGGCAGTCCTCCTGCCTCAGCATTCTGAGTGCTGAGATTACACGTGTCTGCTACCATGTCCAGTTTATAGGAGCTATTTTGTTTAGTGTTTTGTTTGTTTAGCATTTTGAGTACAAGAAATCTAAACAATTCAAAGGGGTACAAAATTAAAGTCTCCATTTTTTTGTAGATTTTTACCTCTCTTGCTTCTCTCTCTCTCTCTCTCTCTCCTTTTCTCTCTCCTCTTTCTGTTTTGGGGATTGAACCCAAGGCCCTTAAACTGAACTATATCCTCAGCCCTGGTTAAATTTTTACTTTGAGCAGAGTCTCACTAAGTTGCTAAACTGTCCAGAGTAGACTCAAATACACAGTCCTTCTGCCTCAGCTTCCTAGAGTGTTGGGATTACAGGCATATACCACGTGTTTTTTTTTCTGTCACTTTCTTGAATGTCCTTCTAAAGGTAGTCTGTGTTTATGTAGTTATATACATAGACACACACAGCAAGGAGAAAACTATAACACTGTAGTCCAGTTTGAGCTATTTTACTTTTCCATAGCAATATATTCATTTAACAAGTACTTACTGAGCACCTAATGTGTGCTGGGTCCTGTAGTAAGTAGTTAGGATAAAGCAAAGGACAAAACAAGCCAGATTTGTTTTCTATTGCTGTGCAGCATATTACTACAAACTAACTTAGCTGCTGAAGCTAATACACATTTCTCTCAGGTTTTCTTTTTCTTTCTTTCTTTCTTTCTTTCTTTCTTTCTTTCTTTCTTTCTTTCTTTTTCTTTTTCTCCTCTCCGTTTCTTTGTCTCTCTGTCTGTCTCTAGCTATGTGTCTGTCTCTCTGCCTCTGTCTTCTCTCCCTGTCTCTCCCCCTCCCTCTGTCTCTGTCTCTGTCTCTCTCTGTTCTTCCCCTCCCTCTGTCTCTTCCATCTGGTGCTAGGTGTAGAACCCAGGGCGTCACACAAGCTAGGCAAGTGCTCCAGCACCAAGCTCCATACCCAGCCCTCCTGGTTCAGTCTTCGCAGGAGCCCACACACTGCTGCACTGAGTTCCCTGCTTTGGACAGTCACAGCCTATAGTCCAGGTGTCAGTAGGGCTTCAGTCTCATCTAGATGTCCAGTTGGAGACAAATCTGCTTCCTAGCCCAGTCCTTTCGTTGGTAGGATTTACTTCCTTTTGGTGATGGTAGAGACACTTTGGAGTTTGTTGTTGTTTTGAGACTGAGTCTCACTAGATAGCCCAGGCTGACCTTGGACTTGAGATTCTTCATCCTCAGCATCCCAAGGGCCAGAATTACAGGGGTACCGCAATGTCCCACTCATTTGGGGGTTTCGACAGTTGTTGACCAAAGGCCCTGAGATCACAGAGGCCCTGTGACCCTTGGGCAGGTCACAAATGGCAACTCACCCTTTCCAGGCCAACAGGAAAGAAGAAAGCATCTGCTAGTAAGATGGAACATTCCTCAAGGTGACAACAATCATGGGAATTATGGACCATTCCCTGGGGGCCCACCCACCCCAGGGGAGGGAACAGCATGAAGATGTGAACACCTGGAAGTGGGCTCCCATGCTTCCTGGGTTGCCATGGCAGAGGGGAAGACAGAGGACAAGTGAGTAGGCAAATATGTAGATGTTGGGTTCTGGAAACAAGCAGGAAAGCAGACAGCGATGTCGGTAGAGGTAGCCTAAATGAGGGAGTATTGTTAAGGAACAGGGGAACCAGAGAGGCTTCTGGGCCAGCATCACTGGAGCAGGGACTGAGGAGGCGAGAGAGCCACACAGAGAGCTGCGAGGAGAGGTGCTGGCTCCTGCTGTCCTGCTTGGGTCATGCTGGCAAGTTCCAGAGCAGGGAGGAGACCCCTGGCTGGAGCGCAGTGACCAGGAAGCAGGGTGCAAGGCCAGAGAGGAGACAGAGTTGAGTCAGGCATGGCCTTGGGGAGGGGATGCTAGGGATCTGAGTGCAATGCAGAACCACCTAGCTCTACAAGGGTGGGGAGGGACACCGGCTTATCTCTGCTGAGGGTCCCTTGGTTAATGGTACTACTGATTCTGTAGGTTCTTTTGCTATCAGAAGAGTCAGTCAGAAGCATCTTGGCACAGGAACAAGGACTTTATTCTTATGCTCAAGCAAAAGGGACAAAGCAAATGGGGAAGAGAATTCCCAGGCTGACCCAAATAAAGGCCAGAGGGGTACTGAATTTTATGGTCTCCTAATATCAACACATATAAGGGTGGAGCCTAGCTGTGCTTACGGTCTTCTTCATTGTGACTCTTCATGTCCCATTAACATCTTAAGTCTCTACCTGGAAATGATTTGTACTATGCTAATAGAGAGAAATGCAAGCTACTTTAGTGACAATTCTATGCATACATTTGTCCCTTACCACCTACAATTTCTCCCTTATCATTTGGGAAAATTCCCAATTGAGCTTTGGAGCAGGGTGCCCCTGCCTTGATAGGTTTGATTTTAATGATCTTGGTTTTTTGGCTCTGGCTTCTTAGTATCTCTGCTGACCGTGTAATCTTTGAAGGCTGAGCTGAGTTCTCATCCTTTTGTTTCCTGGAGTGTTACCTTAATGCTACAGCCTTGAAGACTGGTCCATGTTTTTTTTTTGTTTTTTTTTTTTTTCCCTGAGTACTGGGAGTTCAACCCAGAGCCTCATCAATGCTAACCAAGCAGGCACTCAGCCCCTCACCCACCTGGTTCATCTTTTAATTCTGAATTCCCTGGTTGTTAACCTAGTAAGACTGACAGCTAACCTAGCTGTCTTGCTTAGGTAAGAGAAGAGGGGAGCCAGGCCAGGGTGGAAGCAGGGGACCATTCTTTATTATCACTGCAAGAAACAGTGGTAATTTGGCCCCACATGGTGCCAGTACATATCCTGGAAAGAAGGCAACTTGTCATCTAAAGGTGGAGCTGGAGGGAAGAATAGAAAAAAATGTTAAGAAAAATGGCCTAAGGCATTGTGGGCCTAAGGCAGTCGAAGAATGGGGTATTCATTAGTTAGATGTGGAAGATAGGAGAGGAAGGATTTTGGGCAGAAAGAAATCTAGGTTTGATTTTTTTTATATACTATAAGGAGATGACATTGTCAAATGTGTGTTTTAGAATGTTTGCTCTGGGTCTTGTGAGGGGGCTCATCTGAATATAGGTGGAACAGGAAGATCATCTTTGTCTTGGTACAGTAGAAGGGTACCCTCAGAATAAACCTGGACCTGGTGGTGCATACCAGAAACCTGGACCTGGTGGTGCATACCTGCTCTCCAGCTGTAGTTCCAGCTATTGGGGAGGCTGAGGATAAATAAAATAAAATAAAATAAAATAAAATAAAATAAAATAAAATAAAATAAAATAACTCAGAGTTACAGCTCAGTGGTAGAGTGCTAGTCTACATGTGTAAGGCACTAGGTTCAATCCCTACCCAGTACCACAAAACAAAACATCCCAAGAACAATAAGATTATTTTTTGAGACATGGTCTCACTATGAAGCGCAGGCAGGCTTGAACTCATGGCAATCCTCCTGCCTCAGCTTTCTGAGTGCTGGGATTACAGGCATATGCCACCATGCCTGGTGGTATGAGATTGGATCTTACATGTGGGCTTTGGAAAGTCCTTTTTAATGACCAAAGCAATGCTCTAAAAGAAGGCTTGGTTTGTTTCAAGCTATGTAGGCTCTGATGAGAGTGTATTCTGGAGTGAGCCTTACATATTTATCAAGAGCCTCAGAAAAATGGAATAGCTCTCCCTAGACTGCTTAATGGCAGGTGACATAGCAGTTGTCTGTGAGCTCCTTCTAAGGCAAAGTGTTCTTGTCTGGGTTGGCCACAGACTACCTGCCAATTATGAATCTAAAAGGTAAGATAGTATAATGCACAGCCTTGCTTGGTTCTTGGTGCAGTTTCTGGGTTTTCTCTCCAGGGTAGCGGCCAGGGATCACCATCTGCCATAGTCAAGGGCACTGCCATAGTCAAGGGTCCTTTATCAACAGTAAGAATGTGAAACTGGAAATGTAGCTCAATGGCACAGCGCATGCTTAGCATATTTGGTCTTGGGTTTGATCCCTAGCACCATGCACACGTACAAAAAAGATGGTAGAAGGAATTGCCTTAATGGCCTTATAGACGTTTGAATCTGGAAAATGTCTGGACTTTTAACACCTTGGTCAAAAATGATGAGATGGTGTGCTTATTCTGGCTGTGGTTTTTTTTTTTTTTTTTTTTTTTCACTGTCATTAGGCTAGAAATACTGTTGGGCCTTCAGTGTCCACTGTGGTCACGTTCTATAGCAACCCCATCAAAACAGAGATTACCTAGAGAAGACAAAGCTACAGGAAGGAGAATAATGACTGCCTGGAGCTAGAGTTGGGAAAATGGTATAAATAGGTTTTAAAGATCTAAAATATTCCAAAATGGCTTTGGGGGATGGTTACACAAGTCTGTGAATTCACTAAAAATCACTGAACAGTACATTTACCTTGGGAATTTTTTTCTTCGTTCTGGAGATTGAACCCACAGCCTCATACCTGTTAAAGACTTGCTCTGTGACTAAGCTATGCCCCAGCCCTAATAAACTCTGTTTTAAAGAATCTTTAAATTGATAAATAATAATTATATTTATGGGTTATAATTGCTGTTTGTGTGTGTGTGTGTATATATATATATATATAATGGAATTATTAAATCATTAATTAATATAGCCATCAGTTCATTTACTTATAATTTTTTGTAATGTGAATATCTACTACATTATTACAGATATGTGCCAGTATGTCTAGTTAATAGATTTCTTTTTTATTTTTATTTTTTATTTTTTATTTATTGGTCTTTTGTTTTTGAGACAAGGTCTTGTTCTGTAGCCTAGGCTAGCCTTGAACTCACTATGTAACCCAGGCTGCCCTTGAACTCATTGCGATCCTCCTGCTTCAGCCTCCTGAGTGCTGGGATTACAGGTGTGTAACACCAATCCCAGCTAATAAATTTCTCTATAGACACACACACACACACACATACGTGCACACACACACACAAACACACATTGTAATAGCATTCTCTAGAGAAACAGAACCAATATGATCTGTTTCTCTATCTCCACCTCTACCTTTATTTCTATTACTATCTATGATGTATTGTAAGAAATTGGCTCACATGCTTATAAAGACTGAGAAGTCTGGCAACCTGCTATCTGCAAACAGGAAAAGACTGGAGTCCTGTGAACCAGAGGGCAGACGCTGTTAGTCCCAGTCAAGGGCAGAAGACTGATGTCCCAGCTCCAGCAGTCAGCGACAATCACGTTTCCCTTCCTCAGCCTGTTTTGATCTATTCAGGCCCTCAGTGAACTGGCTGATGGGGTTGGGCGATGCCCACCCACACAGGGGAGAGCAGTCAGCTTTACTCAGTCACTGCTTCGAATGCTAATCTCTTTCACAGCACCCTGCCAGACACAAACAGAATAATTAATCTGGGCACCCTGTGTCCCAGCCAAGTTGACAAAAGTCCACCCCCTGACAACTCATCCTGATCTCTTTAACCATACTTCGTCTCCAAATAAAGACAAGAGCAAGGTCACAATGCTGCCTAACCCGATATACACACCCTGTGTATTACTAAACACACCCAAACCCAGTGATGGTGAAACTTTTAGAACTTTCAATGATATGAACTGTTCACTGCAGCACAAGTGCCATAAGTTTGCCACCACTGTGCCTAGCCCCTTTCCCAGAAGAAGGGATTTCATGATTTGGATGTTGGGTATCCCCAGAGGTCCATGTGGTAAAGGCTTGCTCCCCAGTGTGGTATTGTTGGGAGGTGATGGAGTCTTTAGCAGGTAAGGGCCTAGTAAGAGGCCCTTACCTAATTGGGGATGAGCCTTAAAGAGGACTGAGGGACCCAAGGCCCTTCTTTCTCTGGCTTATGGGTTTTGGCTATGAGGTAAGTGGTGTTGCTCAGTCGCATGCTTCCACCATGATGCGCTGCCTGAAGCACAGACCTACCAGCAACCAACCATGGCCTGCAACCTCTGACACCATGAATCAAAATGAATCACTTATTTAAATTTATTATCTCAGGTATTTGTTATAATGATGGAAAGCTGACTAATGCAGGAGGTATATTCCTTGAATGATGTTTATTCTTCTTTGTGTCTACTATGATATAAAACTAATACTCAAGTTCTATGGTATAAAGTCAATATATCTTATGCTACATGATAAGGGAGTAAAAGAGGAAAAGAAAAAAATTTGCTATACACACATACAAATATTCAAAACCAATATACTCCTCATTTCTATAACTAGCCCTGTGGCCACAGCTGGTGTTTATAGATGGTTCACTACCCATCCTATGTTCCCTTTGCCTTCATCAAGCACCTCAGCTGATCACCTTTCTTTACTTGGTGTGGTGATGCACACCTTCATTCTTAAATGGCGCAGACTCTTAGTAGTTCTGCCTGAATCGGGTTGTTGTTGAGTTTAATTACAACACATAGTACTACTAAGAGATGCCCTAGGATCTCTTCTAATGAGGACACACTCTTCCTCACCTCCCCTGCCTCAGTGGTCAAAGTTTTCCAAATGGAACTTTGGGGGATACTTGGGGTAGAAGTTCAGGATGCCTTTGCTAGTCAGGATCAATCACTCCAGCAATTATAAAATTCTCTTGTCTGTTGATTCAGGGGGCTAAAGAGCCCAAAGTGGCTGGAGTGGGGGAGGCTAACTCAACTTGCAGTTTAATGGGATCGTTGTGTCTCTGGATGGAAGAGTTCCTCTCTTTGGAACTAAGCCCTCTAGGCCTGAAGAGCACAAGGGTGTCAGAACAGGAAGAAAGTTTTGCTAGTAGGTTTCTAAGAGTAGGTGCTCCCATTTTCACCTCTTTTTTTTTTTTTTCCAGTACGGCAAAAAAACCTAAGTCCTCATGCATGCTAGGCAGGCACTATACCACTGAGCTACGTCCCTATCCATTTTTATTTATTTATTTTTTTGAGACAGGATCTCATTATGTTGCCCTGGCTAGGCTCGAATGTGCAATCCTTTTCCCTCAGCCTTCTGATTAGCTGGGGTTATAGATATGTGCCACTATGCCCAGATCCACTTTTTTTTTCACCTGCTATGTAGTCCAGAATAAACTTGAACTCACTTTGTAGCCCAGGCTGGCCTGAAACTCACAACAATCCTCCTGCCTCAGCCTCCTGAGTGCCCAGCTCTACATATTTTGTTTTTGTTTTTGTTTTTGTTTTTGTTTTGTACTGGGAGTCAAACTCATGACCTTGCACTTGCCATGCAGGCACTGTGCCCCTGAGCTGTATCTCTGGCCTCAGTTCCACTTCTTGATTGTCATACCTGTGAATCATGGCTATAGGAAAAAGAACGTCATACCTTAGATGTTGCTTCAGAACACATACAGCCTTCTTTCATATGCCCGTTCTGCAAGGTTCTGCCACTTATCTACCACTGTAGCTGAGTCTTCAAAAGACAATTCTGCTGTTCTAACTAATCAGCTGCTTCAGAGTGGTGAAGGGCATGGTAAGACCAGGGCGTGCCATGAGAAGAGGCCCATTGCTGCACTTTTTTTGCTATTATTTGAGCTCCTTGGTCACAAGCAATGCTATGGGTATATCATGACATTGGATTAAGTATTCTATAAATCCATAAATGAAGGTTTGGACAGAGACATTGTACGATAAATTCATGCACAAAATAAGAATCTATTATATAAGAATAAAACGTTGCCCTTTCATGAAGGAAACAGTTCACTGTAATCAACTGGCTACCAGGTAGGTAGATGATTACCCTAGGGAAGGTCTGCAACTCAGTGTTGGTTGCTGTTGGCAGATTGGGCACTCAGCAGTGGCCGTAGCAGGTCAGGTGAGAGGAAGTCTATGCACCTGAGATCATGCTTAACCTTTATCCCTGCCACCATGCCTGCTTCATTCGTGAGCCTCTGGGGCAATGAGAGAGGTGGCTCAGAAAAAACTGCTGACTGGTTTCACAGAAAGGTAATTCAATCCATTTGTTTATTAAAGGCTTCCTCTGTGAAGGTCACTTACTGGTTAACATTCACATAGGACACAGTTATCTTCATAGATTTTTCCCAGAGGTGTATTTACATATCTCCACCTCAAATTTCTTTGTCATCACTTTTCCAGTCATATTCCTTCTAAGCCCTAGGCATCTAGACCAGTGATGGTGAAAATTTTAGAGCTTTCGGTGATAACAACAGCCCACCGCAGCATGTATGCCATTGGTTTGCAACATGGTCTAGACAAACCCCTTCAGGAAGGGCTGAGGATGGAGGTATGTGCTGCAGTTGTCCACTTTCAGGTGGTGCCCACATATGTTGCAGAACGTGAGGCAGGAGATTAGGGTATGGCAAACTGTCTGGGTAAGTGGGCGTGACCTGTTAATTACAAAGTTCTAGCACACCTGTGCAGGACAGGTCCCAAAGCCTCACACATGGAACCAATCAGACAGTGCTATCTTTAATTCTTCCCACCAGAGTGCTACCAGGTTTTCAACAGGTCAGCCTAGACCTGATGTCAGCCTGAGGAGTGGGAGATACAAAATGACAGCCACCATTAAGCTGGGGCTGTTGTGCTCTTTTTCACAGTGGTCCGTTTTCACCCTGCAGAGCGTACTTCTTTCCTACTTTTAATTGGACCAAGTTTGCTTTTCAGAACATATTTCATTTCTTACCTTTAATAATATAAAACTTCTCTACTTTTTGCACTTGTCTACACCAATTCTTTGTTCAGGGCAGAAAAAACCTAGAAAATACCTCTAAAGGAGACCCCCAGAACCTCAGAACCTGGTAACAGAACTATCTGCATACCAGACTGGAATCTTCTTTTCCTCTGTCAGATGACATTAGGGTACTCCTGATGAGACCATATGTACAGACTGGGAGAGAAAAGGGAGTGTAACATGGCCACTGTGAGTAACTTGTGCCTTCAGAACCTACACTGGCCCCATCACGTGTATACCACTTCCATCTGCTGCTGGGTATGCCCAGCTTTGTGGCTCAGTGGGTCAGACAGCACCCAATTCATGACGAGCAGCTCAGGTTACATGATGACTTGGTAGCTCATGATTACATATTCAGTCTCTACCAAAGTCTAATAACAGGTCAAGAGTTATTTCTCAAAAGGAGACAATGTCTGTGGATAAAAGTAGGGTGTTTCTCCAAAGTCCTCAGGGTCTGTGCTACGCTTCACCTGTGCCAAAAGTCCAGAAAGCATCTGTATCCACTGCTGACACTTTAAGCTCTATTGGCTCTATTGGGTCGTATAGTTCAGTAGCAGAGCTGCCTTGTAGTACCCTGGATTTTTGGGCCCCTCTGTTGGACTATCACACCCAAATGAAGAATGTGTTACCTCCAAAATCCAGAGAGGTCTGCTAGGCATTAGGCATCTTTTTTGCTTGTAGGAAGGACCAGATGCAACAACTTACTCTTCACCTTAGAAGGCATATCAAAATGTCCCATGCCATTGGACCTTTATAAATTTCAAAGAAGTAGAAGGTCTATAAATTTTAGTAAGACTTATATCCTTCTGACATGTAGTTCATGCACATCTACGTCTCTGTCGGTAAGTTCAGAGTAGTTGCTGTCATGCTTATTACGTCTAATCACCATAATGTTATCAGTGTAATGGACCAGCATGATATCGTCAGAAGGAACAGGTGATCAAGTTCTCTGTGAACTAAATTACGATAGGATAGAGTTAGTATAGAGCTAATATACCCCTGAGGCAGGACAATTAAGGTGTATTTCTGGCCTCACCAGCTAAAAGCAAACTACTCTGATGAGTCTCATTAATAGAAAGGTAGAAAAAGTCATTTGCCAGCTCAATAGCTGCATACCAGGTACTGGAGAATGTGTTAAGCAATGAAACCATATCTGGTATAGCAGCTGCAACTAGAGTCATCACCTGGTTAAGCTTATGATAATCCACTGTCATTCTCCAAGATCCATCTGTCTTTGATACAGGCCAAATAGGCATACTGAATGGGGATGTGGTGGGAATTACCACTTCTACATCCTTTAAGTCCTTGCTGGTGGCACTAATCTCTGCAGTCCTTCCAGAATGTGTTATTGCTTGTGACTTACTGTTTTCCTGGTTTGGGGCAATTCTAGTGGCTTCTGCTTGGCTTTTCCTACTATATTACTCCTCACTTCCAAGTAGAGGAACCAATGTGAGGATTCTGCTAGATTTTGAGTATATTTCTTTTTTTTATTAAGCTTATTGGTACATTTTAGGTATACATTATAGGGAACTTATACATGATATAACTTGATTTTTTCCCCATTCCCCTACCTTCCCTTAATCTTTTCCCTTCCTTATTTACAAAAGTGTTTTTGTTTGTTTGTTTGTTTGTTTTTGCAATAGGGTTTCACTCTGTAGTTCATGCTGGCCTTGAACTCACTATATAGACCAGGCTGACCATGAACTAGTGGCAATCCTCCTGCCTCAGCCTTCCTGAGTGCTGGGATTACAGGAATGTGCCACCATGTCTGGCAAATATATCCGTTTTAGTTATGCAAGCTGTAACTGAGAAAACAACAAGATGTGTCTGGTGTCCAACTAGGTCCACTATGAAACAGACCTGAGCTAAAACTCCATTGATTACCTGATCTCTGTAAGCTCCTACTTTCACTGGTAGCCACACTGGATTTTTGGGAATCCTAGAATAGTGTTGGTTGACAACCAGTGCCCAGAAGTTCCTGAAAGACCTGATTATTTCGTTCTCCCCAATGCACTGTTACCCTGGTAAACAACCATAGGTTTTTTCAAGGAAGACTGGGACAATAAATTTTGGTTATTTTAAGTATCCTTCCTTAAGGAGACCAGGATTTCCCTGATTCAAGGGGATGAAGTCTAGGAATTCATGTAGGGGCTATGAGTCCCAGGTTAGAACTTTGTTCACTGGTCCCAGAACATTTTCTGTTATACAGATCAAGTAAGGTAAGGTGCTGCATTTAATTTTCAGCAGTCTCAGCCCTCCACCTACAGGAGATGAACTCCTTCAGGGTACACAGAAGAGCCTTTAGATCATTTATGCATACCTTGAGCTCTTAATTTGAACCCGAGTCCGCCCTTTTCTTGTACAACTTTGTCCTGTGACATTCAGAGCAACCAACTACATTTTATTCATTAGACTTCCAAAAGTGTTTGAAAAGATCATCTACATGGTTATCCAGCTTTTTGCTTCTTATAAGTATAGTAGTACCATGCTACTTGTCATTAATTCATTCTTGAAGCACAGTAAACAGCAAAAACAGGTACCAAACAAATTGTCTTGGCTAGAAAGGTTAGTGAATCACAAAGCTACAGACAGCAACCAGTTGTAGCTTGCACACTGAATCCTAAACAAATGAGTACCAGGACAAATTTTTTTGTGTCAAAATTCATCCAGTATAGACCAAGCATGGTGGCGAATGCTTGTAATCCCAGCACTTCGGAGGCTGAGGCAGGAGGTTGGTTGCAAGTTTGAGACCAGCCTGGGCTACAAATTGAGCTCAAGGCCAGCCTGAACTGCATAGCAAGACCCTGTCTCAAAAAGACCAAAAAAAAAAAAAATCACCCAGTATTAAATTCAGTGAGTTTCAAAGCAGTTGAGTGTACTAGGGCTATAGTTGATTAGGAGTATCCAATGCAGGAATTATTTGTGTCTTTAGTGCCAGATCATGCCATGGACTATCAGAACTCTCTTAACAACTAGAAATTAAGTCTTTAGTATCTTTACACTAATCAGATTGGAAATCCTATTCTCAAAACTCTGGAACTAACCATTCTGTTTCTCTGGACCATGCTCAGGACCAAAATCTGTATTAGGGTTCTACAGAAAAGCAAAATAGGATGTACAAGTGTGTGTTTATAGGGGTTATTATTAGAGGAGTTGGCTTACTTGTTCATGGAGGCTGACAGGTACCACAATCAGCTGTCTGCAAACTTGAGACTTGGGAAAGCTGCTTATAAATCCTGATGAACTAGAAGGCTGATGCTGTAAATCCCAGTCAAGGGAAAAAGACTGATGTCCCAGCTCCAGCAGTCAGTGACGACCACGTTTCCCTTCCTCAGCCTGTTTTGATCTATTCAGGCCCTCAGTGAACTGGCTGATGGGGTTGGGCGATGCCCACCCACACAGGGGAGAGCAGTCAGCTTTACTCAGTCACTGCTTCGAATGCTAATCTCTTTCACAGCACCCTGCCAGACACAAGCAGAATAATTAATCTGGGCACCCTGTGTCCCAGCCAAGTTGACACATATAATTACCTATCACACACACACACACACACACACACGCACACGCACACGCACATAACACACACAGGCACACACACACCTAAAGACCTCAAAGTACTATGCAACCTGAACAATTGTTTTTGGAACTGCAGGAATAGAAGAAACTTGAATTGTCCTGAACAAGAGAGAAGATTCCACATTACTTATTATTTTGAAGTCTCATTGAAAAAGATGATAATCCTCTTTGTATTTATAAAGGAGGAAAATAACAGTACAACAGCATATATTTGGGGGAAAACGGAAAGTTTTAAAAATTGAGCATAAGTCCAATATTGTTAATATCTAATACAAGAGTGTCAAAAGCTACTTATAGTGGCACAAGCCTATAATCCCAGCACTCGGGAGGCTGAGGCAGGAGGACCACCATGAGTCTGAGAACAATCTAGGCTACATAGTGAGTTTAAGACCAGCCTGAATTACAGAATGAGACCTTGTCTAAAAAAATTATGAAAGTTCTACAAAATAGAATGTGTTGATAGCTTAACTACTGAATGCCAGTTTCAAACCCAGTTATTTATTTTTACAAAAATGACTACATTGAAATCTGAAAAAAAAAACCAAATAACTAGAACACATGTTTCATAACCTAAACATTGAAGATAACTATTATTCATGATTCTTATTAACTCCAGGGCACAGTAATTTAATCACATACTGTTGAAGATTTAGTTACTAATACTTATTAATGATATTAATATGTGGTAGTTTGTGTAATTCTTCTGCTTTACTCAAGTTAATAAATCAATTAAAAACAATTTTAAATTGGTGTGATTCCTGGATAATTTTCTTCTCATTTCTCTACTCAAATTGTACTCTGTTGAACTTTGGTATTTCAGTATACTCACAAGACCACCAATTTATAGCAGAATATGATGGTGTATGCCTGTAATCCAAGCACTTAGGAGGCTGAGGCAAGAGGATCAGCTCGAATTCAAGGCCAGCCTGGGCTACATAGTGAATTCAAAGGTACCTTGAGCTATACAGTGAGAAACTGTCTCAAACAAACAAACAAACAAACAAAAAACTCCACCAATTCAACATTTTCCCCCACAGGAACAAGAATGTTTAGAACAAATAGAACATTAGTTTGTGGAAGAGAGTGACCAAGTTGTGATTGCTATGATTTTTTGGGTCATCGATCTAATACAGATGTTTTTGAAAATATGATAATTATCTATTCTTTTGTTCTAAATAGTAGTATGAAAAAACCAAGTAAATAAATTGATTATTGAAATTAGCATAGTCTCTTTGGATGCCATAGCAGATTACTTTGAGGCAAAGTAGATTCCTTTGCAGATTTGTTGTGGAAGATGAGTACTTTCTGTATATATGAAATACAGATTTTTCTTTGGCCTGAATACTTCTGAGGAACTTTCCAGAAGATATTATGATTATATACCATGACACACATGCAGTGTTCAATCACACTGCCTTATCATTTTGCATGTGAAATACATTCCTGCCTCAGGGCCTTTGGACTTGCTACTCCCTGTCCAACAGATCATTCCTTAGATGGTCATGGCCCATTCCCTCACTTAAGTCTCTGCTCAAATATCACTTCCTCAGAGCAGCCTTCCCAGATCAGCTCATCTAAAAATAGTCACTGCTACTATCCCTTTAGCCTGCTTTCTTCTTTCATAGCACTTAGCACTCTCTGACTTTATGTGCTTGCTTTACCCATTAGATTACAAGGTCTGTGAAGGGAGGGACCTTATCAGTATTGTTCATGTTGTGCCTTCAGAATGTGGCATATAATAATTGCTCAAGACATATTTGCTGAATTAATTGAATGAATTGCAATTTCAGTTTAAATATTTACCTCTTTTTTGCCTCCCCCAACCAGACAGTAAATTCTTGGAAGGCAGCCAAAGGACCTGGTTGATTATTTACCTCCACTAAAGCAATTAGCTCAGCTGTGCATGGATGACAGACACTCTACCAAGATTTGCTGAATGACTTGAAAAATTTCTGTTATAGGCAGGACTAATCAGTCAGCATTCCCTGTGGTCCAGTGAGAACACTGAAGTCTTCCCTTTCAGCCCACATTTCAGTTTATGAAGTACTTCACATAACTTAACATATGCAATTTGGGGAATGGGGAGGGTTGCAGGGTGGTGATAGAGATGGAACCCTATGCCTTCTGTGGGGTAGGAAAGTACTAAGCCACACCTCCCAACCCTCATTTGTTTTGCCACTGCATATTTTAGTAGTTCTTAACACTGGCCTGAAAAAAATGAATCCTCAAATATAACAACTCCTAAGTCATGTACTATTACAAACTTTGAATACTTTTATTGTCTTAGATATCAATGGCATTTAATAAATTTTTGGACATCTTCAGAATCATGTTAAAAGACTGAATATAACCCAGGCATGGTGGTGCACGACTGTCATTCCAGCACTGGGGAGGCTGAGGCAGGAGAATTGCCATGCATTTGAAGCCAGCCTGGGTTGCACAGTGCAAGGACAGCCTGCACTATATAGTGAGACCCTGTCTCAAATACACACACACACACACACACATGCATACACACACAAAGACTGAATATGTATTTGCATTTTAAAGTGAATGTCAAGTGAAGCTTTGGAAGAATGTTTAACAAAGGCTTCACAAAAACAAAACAAAACAAAACAACCCCAAAAGCTTCACAATAGGTATTTCTGGAAAGTGGGACCTTGGAAATGTTTTCTTGGATTTTTCATTTTATTTTGTTGGAAAAAAAAAATTTCCTTTGTACTTGGGCCTTGGGCCTCCTGCAATGCTAGGCAGTCATTCTACCATGAGCTGCACTCTCAGTCCTTCAAAAAAAATTTTTTTTGGTGCTGTGGATTGAACATAGGGCCTTCTCACTGAGCTACACGCCCCCCAGTCCTTCTTAATTTTTGATAGTGTTCTCTAAGTTGCCCAGGCTAGACTTGAAGTTGCCATCCTTCTGCCTCAGCCTTACAGAGTGCTGGGATTACAGTTTAGCTTTTCCTTTAAACTTTGACAACTGTGAACTCATCCAGTGAATTCAATTTCTATGAAACAGTTTAGTTTGGGTAAATAGCATAAAAACATACCACTACTCATTTTCCTGATTATGTAATTGTTAGTACATGCCAAATTTCATTTTGAGAAGACCTTTAAAACTAATTTCTGGGGTAGCAACATTAACAAATAAATAAAATGAACCAAAATCCTGACCAGTTTTTTTTTTATTTATGGCTGTTATTCTTTTAAAAATAAAAAAAGGATAGAGCAATGCTCCATTTTTGATAAATAGTTGTTCATCTTTTGCCAAAAATACTTTCCAGGATATTGAGCTCCTACAACAGAAGGCCAAAATCAGGTGTCAGGGACTTTTTCTGGAATGTGCACCAACCTTAAAGGTCACACATGGAATGTGCTCAGTTGTTCTATTTTTTTTTCTCTTTCATTTAAAATTCTGAAAATTGTCTATTTCTTGCCCCTCAATCTGACTTGAAAAACACGCAAGAAAATCACCTTGTGGAATAACTTTACTGATAATAACAATTGATTCTCATTTCATTTAAAATGTTTTGAGTTTTGTCAGTGAAGGAACTGACCTAAGCAGGGTTTTTTCTAAGGCTGTTGGTAATCTCGAGCAATCGCGGTTTCTTGATACAGCTTTTGTGCCTGCGCATCTGCGTGTGGACAAGTGTGTAAAGTGGATTTTGAGTGCAAGCCCATGGCTCCGGATTAGTGACTCCCCTACCAGAAGTCAGATGCACGTCCAGCAGTTTGAGAGGGCGTCAGTACCCGTCTCTGGGTGCGGAGAAGGAACCCTCAGCCCAGGCCTGCGGTTCACGCAGCCCGGTCCGGGCCAGCAAGGGGGTGCGCAGCGCATCCCGAGGGGAAGCTGGGTCCCCGATACGGCTTGGAGGGGAGTGGGGCGCATTCTCTCCCCTCTGGGGTACTGTCCCTATTCCACCCCAAAAACCATTTCAACAAACCGCCCAGGGCAAGCAGCCCAGCCAGCCTAGGAGCCGACAGGTGGGGGAAGGGACAGAGCAGGGGCGTGGTCTTCAGGGGCGTGGTCTTCAGGGGCGTGGCCTGGCCCCTCCCACAGGCCTCTCTCCCCGCGGAGCCGGCGGCGACCTCGTGCGTCTCAGCGACTCAGTGCCCAGGAAAGGGCAATCGGCGCAGCACGTGCGGCTGCGGCTCCGGAACACAGGTACGTGGGTCCCGCCGCGGTCGGCGCGGGGACAGTTGAGCCGGGCGGTTGCGGGCCCATCGCGCCGCGTCTGTGACGCACGGCGCCGCTTTCGGGTGCGGGCCGCCGGTCGGCCGGAGCAGGCGGCGGCGGGGGCGGAGACTGGGGCGGAGCCTGAGGAGGCCCCGCCCCGGGGCCGGAGCAGCGCGGACGCTACGGAGCAGGCGCGTCCCGCCGCCGCCGCCGCCGCCGCCGCCGCCGCTGCTGCTACCGCCGCCTCCGCCGCCGCCGCCGCTGCCGCCGCCGCCGTCGCCGTCGCCGTCGCTTGCCCTTCTCTGCAGCCGCCGCCGCCGCCGCCGCCATTTGCACGGGGACCCCGGTGACAGGGGCTCGGCGGAGGGGCGGAGGGGCGGAGGGGCGGAGGGAGGGGGTGGGGCCCGCGGAGCCCCCGAGGGCGGGAGCGACGCCGCCCGCGCCGGCCCAGCTCCCTTTGCGCCCGCGGCGGGCCCGGAGCAGCGGCGGCGGCGGCTGCGGAGGCCGAGGGCGCCTGAGGCGGCCGGAGGGGCGGGGGCAGCGGCCGCCGCCGTTTGATGGATCCGAGGATCGCCTGGTTCCAGCCAGAGCAGCTCGGTCCGTCCAACAGTCTGTGGATGCAGATCTGGGAGACGACCCAGGGGCTGAGGAACCTCTACTTCAACCACCACTGTCACAGCAGCGGCGGCGGCGGCGGTAGCAGCACGGCCTCGGGCGCGAGCGGCGGGAGCCCCGGCAGTCCCGGCGGCACGGCCCCGGCTTCGGCCCCGGCCCCGGCCTCCGCCCCAGCCGGCATGCTCCGTTCCGGGGAGCGTCTGCCGGGCGGCCACGCGCGGCCCGCCGAGCAGCGGGACTTCCTGCCCCTGGAAACGACCAACAACAACAACAACCACCCCCAGCCGGCAGTCTGGGCCCGACGTGCAGCCTCGGGACCCCCGGCCACACCGGCGCCGTCGGCGGCCCCAGCCCCACGCCCCTCGGCCCCGGTCCCTACTGCTGAGCCCGCTGATCCAGCCTCGGGCAGCAGCAACAAGCGGAAGCGCGACAACAAGGCCAGCACCTACGGACTCAACTACAGCCTGCTGCAGCCCAGCGGAGCGCGGGCCACTGGGGCCGGCCGGGCAGACGGCGGCGGGGGCGTGTATAGCGGGACCCCGTGGAAGCGGAGGAACTACAACCAAGGAGTCGTGGGGTGAGTGTGTGTCTTAGCTGCGGCCTGGGGGTGGTTGATTCCCTGCCTGGCTGCTGCTGGAGAACCGATCATCGCCACTCCCCAATCCCCAGCCACCTGCACTTCTTTTCCTCTCTTACCCGCCTCAGCCCTGCGCACCCTCGCCTCACCTCCCTTAGTCATCCACACTTTCCCCCGTGCCCT
>PVJX010035035.1:0-18515 GCA_004027295.1 Dolichotis patagonum | reverse complement strand
ACCCTTTTGATATAATTGCATGCATATTTGAGTGGGTAAGATGGATGACCATATTGCTGTTTTTGTCAGATCGAGCAGAGCTGTTAACAGTCTCACTGTTTGAATGTCTACTTTATGTTTTAACTTTGTAATTTGAACAACTATTTCCAAGAAGTCAGTATGTAATTTGTCAAGTAATAATTTCTTAGGTTTTTTTTTTGTTGTTTTTTTTCCTTTTTTCCTTGGAATACTGTATTGTCGCTACCCTTTATTCTGTTTTGTCTTGTTTTGTTTTTCTCTCTTTAAATAAAATAAAAAGAAAAAAGAATTCAGCTGTAAATCCATCAGGACCTGGGCTTTTCTTTGTTGGTAAGTTTTTTATTACATTTTCAATTTCAATAGCTGATGTTGGGTTATTAAAAATTGCTATATCTTCTTGGTTGAGCTTTGGTAGTTCATATATTTCTAGAAATCTGTCCATTTCCTCTGTGTTTTCCTCTCTATGTGCGTAGAGATTTTCAAAGTTTCATGATCTTTTGAATTTCCATGGGATCTATAATAATTTCCCCCTTTTCGGTCCTTATTGCATGATTTTGGTTTTTTTTCTTTCTTTTTCTTTATAAGGTTAGCTAGAGGTTTGTCAATTTTGTTTATTCTCTCAAAAAACTAGCTTTTTGATTCATTAATTCTTTGTATTTTTTTTAGTTTCAATTGCATTGATTTCTGCTCTAATCTTTACAATTTCCTGTCTTCTATGAGCTTTAGATTTAACTTGCTCCTTTTTTTCTAGGAGCTTGAGATACAGCATTAGATTATTTATTTGTGCTTGTTCTGTTTTCTTGATATGACAATTTATTGCTATATATTTGCCTCTTAAGACTGCTTTCATTGCATCCCACAGATTGCAGTATGTTGTGTCTGCATTTTCTTTGAATTGTAGGTATTGCTTTATTTCTTCTTTGATTTCTTCTGTAGCCCACTGCTTGTTCAAAAGGTTGTTATTTAATTTCCATGTATTTATGCCAGTTTTGCAGTTTCTTTTGCCATTAATGAAATTATAAGTCAAAACAAACTTCTCCTTTAAATTGTGGGTGCTGTACATTGTCTCCCAGTGATGGAAAAGTAATACAGAAAACTGGTATTAGCAAAGTAGGTGTTTTTGCTGTGATTATGCCTGGTCACGTGTTCTGAAGCCCTTGGAACTGGGTTGCTGGAACAGTTTGGACAAATTTGAAGATGTAAGCTAGAGAAGCCCTAGAATGGTGTAAGCAGGGCTTGACGGACAATTCTGGCTGGAGCTTATATGACTGGATGCTGATAAGAATGTATGCAGTGCAGCTCAGGGTCCAGAGGTTTCGGACAAGAAAGAGAGTTCTATTGGAAACTGAATTAGAGGCCCTGTGTGTGTATTGTCCCCAGGAAACCAAGTCCTAACACCTCAACGATCAAGGGACACCTTGTTCCAATTGTTTTTTCCTTTTGAGCAGTTTCATTCTGTTGGGAAAAAAAGAAAAGAAGTAAGGGGAAAAATATATTATGTGGTATACATAATATATATATAATATATATATATATATATATACACATACACACACACACATACACACACAAGATAGCTAAGATTATTGTATTATTGATCCTATTAGTTCAGGTAAAGAAACTGGTTGCTCACATTGTTTGATCTGTTTTTCATGCCCGTACCATGTAATCTGCATCACTATTTTGAAGATAGTAACATAGTGACTATTGTTAACTTCCTATCAGCTTGTTTTGAATTCCTATATGGTTTCTACTATATCATTTTGTTTTTATTCCTTTGTTTGCTTTTCTCTTTAAAATAAAAAACAGAAATGTTCCCTGATCTTTGTGTCTTTGATGAAAGAATTTAGACAAGGTACATAGGCATTTCTGCAGAGTACAGGCAGTTTATTCCAAAGTGATAGATTTTCAGAGCAGTAGAAAGAGAAAATACACTTGCATGTGTGAAGGTAAGCAAACATTAAGATGGTAGGGCAAAATTAAGACTTGGGTTATGTGATTATATGGGTTTTCAAGTAATATCACTTTCTTTCCCAGAGGTCATTGTTCCAATCAACTTCGGAGGGAAGGAAGTTCTTATTTATCCTAGGTAAATATTTCTGTTTAGGTTGATTTGAAAACTTGAGGTTTTCCCACACTTTCATCTGTTGTCTAAATTTTGTATGAACTCTAAACCTTATTAGCATGCTTAGAGATAGTGACATTCTTTCGAGCTATTGCTTAAAAATATAAGCTTATTTGAATTTTACCTATAGCTTATGATTAAGAAGCTTATGATTAAGAAAGTGAAGGATAAAGGAAAAAATGTATCTTCTTTGCCTTGTATTTAACACCTAATTGCCTTTCTCTAGGTCTATTAAGGTCTAATTTTTTGTTGACATGTTTCATTTTGACAAAGAAATTGTCTACATTTTGTCAATGTCATAAGAGGCAGAATTTAAAGGTAATAAACCAATTAACCCAGAAGAAAAAAATTTAAGGCAGCCCAACATTAAATCTGTGGCATAGATACTGCTTTAGCATATCTACAGTGAGAATTGGAAGCAAAAAAACAAAGCCAAGGCTTGGCATAGTACCATAATCCAAGCACCCTAGAAGGCAGAGGCAGAAGGATTGCAAGTTTGAACCCAATCTGGGAGATTTAGCAGCTAAAATCCTGCCTCAGGAATAGGCTGGGGCAGTAATTCAGTGTGAGGTTCCTGCATTCAAACTCCAGTATGGAAAAAAAAAAAAAGCCAGAAAATGTGAAAATTTGACAGCTTGGCCAAAAGGGCAGTGCTTATAAAGTTGGGACCAAGAAGTGGTTCCTAAAAAAAAAAAAAAATTAACATTAAAAAAGAAGCTAATTACTTTGCCTCAAGATATTAGGAAAGATACCTTGAAGGCATCTCAGGAAATGGCCAGACCATATCTGTTGCAGGCTCAAGGGTATAAAGCATAAATTCCTTGCAAAGACTTGGCTTGAGAAGAAAGCCTGAGGTTCCCATGCACATTCAAGGCCACTTTAGGGAAGGGTTTCCTGGGATTTATCCCCCTAGGCACTCAGCGGCCTCCTCGGTCCTGGTCTAAAGGAGCCAGGCTAGTATTCAAGCTGGCAGCAGACCTTGGTGCAACCCACATTGTACTGGCTTTAATCATCCAAAATGAATGTTATGGAGTCACAGAAGCTTCTATCCAGATTCTGGAAGAAGGACTGGGAAATTCGGCAAAAGATTTTGAGAGTTCCTCTCCCTGCCAGTATCTCCTGAGAGAGCTATGCATAAAGGTGTGAGAGTGACGCCAACATTACCAGAGACCCCAGCAAGCTGTGGAAGGCAGAACCTGGAACATCTTCTGAGAAAAGCCTCAACAAGCCTTGTGGCAAGACCATAGGGATGGACCTGCCCAAGCACTTTAGAGCCCATCTCCTACTCTCACAGGCCCAGGGTACTAGGCAGGGAGCTGCAGGATTAGTTGGCCTCACTGGTCTTCAGTCTTGCTTTGGTTCTATGCATTTCTAACCCCCTTTCCTCCCTTTTTGGAACAGGAATGTTTTCCTCATGAATTGGTATTATTTAACTTCTTTTTTGATTTTTATAGGGATTCACAGCTAAATGTTTCCATGAATCTCAAAGGAGACTTTGGGCTTACACTTTTCAGCAATGCTGGAACTGTTAAGACTTTGGCAACTCTTGGAAAGAAACTAAATGCATTTTGCATAATGAGCTGTAGATGAGCATTTGGGAAGCAGGGTGAAATGTCACAGTTTATATATCTATATAATGCCATGAAAATCTCATGTGTTCAAATGTGGGAATTTGGGGAGGTGATTCGATCATGAAGGTTTTAGACTCAGAGCTGAATGTGACACTGGGTGACAGGACCTGGTTGAAGGATGTGGGTCACTCGGAGCATGATCTGGAAGAATATTCTTGCCTTTGGCTCCTCCTTCTCTGCCCTTTTCTTCCTGGGTGCCATGGATGAGCAGTGTCCTCTGCCATTCCTTTCCACAACACTTTCTGCCTTGGAGCCAGCTAGTCATGGACTGAACCTTCTGAAACCAGGAAGCACAATAAACCTCAACTCCTTTAAATTGCAGGTGTTGGATATTTTGCCCCAGTGGAAGTGTCTGATGCACCTACCAACTACTATATTGCTACCTGACTTCCAGGTTTACTGTCCTCAGCCTTCCATCCTGCCGAGTGAATTCAGAAGGGTTAGTCTTATTAAACCCGGATCACTTTTGAATAATGTACATGATTGGTTGCAGCCCACTTGCCAGGAGAAGATGAACTGGCTCAATAGTCATTGAAAGTGATTCACCTAGTGGTGGATTTGGATATACGAATAGAAATCATGGCATAAGACACTGCTAGCATGAGTTGTACTGAAGGAAAGAAAAGAGAAATCTGAGAGAAAGAGGTGAATAATAGAACTTAATCTCTGGGGGCTGAATAAATCCTGTGAAGCACAGAGGTGTTTCCCTGGAGTCTTTCTCTGCCTTTTCTTGGCTTTCTGTCTATTCTAGGGTGACATGGCAGCTATTAGGGTTGGAGTTTACTAACTCAGCATTTTAGAGAGGATTAACTAAGACGTTCTACTTCTATGGATTTATCTTAAATGATAGAGAGACTATATAATCTGTATATAAATCTATCCACTGTAAGGTTGCTTATAATAAAAATGGAAACTTCGTGAATGTCTAACAACATGGCATTAGTTAACAAAACAATGATAAATCTATATGGCATAATGCTCAGCAACTGTTAAAAATAAAATTGAAACAAATGGAACTCACAGTGCATTCATATTATGTTTTTGTTTATTATGGCTGCCACAACAAAAACACTGTGAACTGGTTGGCTTAATCCACAAATGTTTCCTCTCTCAGTTACGGAGACTAAGAAGTTTGAGATCACGGTGCCAGGCGATTTGGCGGCTCAGGGAACCCTTGCTTGCTTTACAGATTGCTGTCTTCTTCCTATGTCCTTGCATGGAGGAAAGGAGCCGGCGAGTTCTCTGAGGCTTCTTCTGTAAGAGCACTAACACCATTTAGTCACAACCAAATCCCACACTCATGACCTAACAAAGCCTGTTCTCCAAATGCCACTACATTTGGGGAACACACTTAGCACATAATACTTCCAAATACCACAAATCAGCTAGTGTGTGATTACCACTAGTATATAGTGGCTAAGAGTTAGTGAACACTTGTCCATATTTTATCATTTATTTCCCCGAACATTCTTCGCAGGCACATTTTCCTGCTGTTACTTTACAGGTGAGTAAACAGAGGCACACAGGGATTAAGAGATTTGGTCAAGCTCAGATAATTAGAGGCAGAATTCGAATCCATGATCAGTCTGATGCTTGCACACACAGACTGACAACTCCATACATATACCCTCCGTACTGCTGTAGGACAGTACGGAGTCCTAGAAATTTATTAACTGAAAATGCAAGAAAAATGCATCTAGAATGAATCCTTTCACAAAAGATGTTGGTAAATAGATAAATGTATAATTATGTTATCAGTGATGACCTCTGAGGAGGGGAATAAGTGGGAAGAGGGTAATGAGAGCTTGCTTGTGTGTTCTGAGGACGCCTGTCTCTTTCCTGTAATTTCTTTAGGCACCATCTCAACACAGCAGTTTAAAAAAAAAAAAATTGTACAACAACTAAAGTACGACTAGAGGGCGCAATAAGCTGCTGACTGTCCTAGTAGTGGGGGGGCCGCGGGGCGGGAGCTGTCCAGGTGCTGAAGTTTGTGGCATAGGTAGCACTGTGAAGTGACTTCCCCGAACCCAGAAAGCCTCTTGAAACCTCCACTGAAGCTCTGGAGCTGGGAATCAGTTGGTGTCAGGTATTAAGTTGAGTATAGTACTGCAGAAAACTCTTTAGTTCTTTCTTCATTCCAGTCTGAATCAGTTTTAGGATGTCAGGAAAGAATACATGTGTGATAGTATTTCAACATGCTCCTTCATTGAGACAAGACACTTGCCATCAGAAGTCCTGCTAATATTGGAAGCTTAGAAACTGGAGCTTTGGCTAGCAATAGAGATCAGGAGTTTCTACCTAGTCCTCAAATATTTGGAAGAAGTTACGGCCTAGGAAAAGATAAGCTTATTTTTTGGGGGGGGGTGAAATCTTTTGTTTGATTTAAAGATCTTATTGCATGAACTTACCTAAGAATCCAAACTTTAAAATCTGTTGTTATATAGTTTGTAAAAAGTTTCAGGCCCTTGTTTTAATGTTTTATAAGAGATTTTAATTGCCAATGTGAAAAGAAGAAATTTATAAAAAATAAAATCTATAGTGCTCAGAGTGAAGAAAGATTGGGAAAGTTAGTATGGCTGTATATTGTCCTTGAGAGTATGAATTGTTGTACTCTTTTAGAGAAAAAGCTATCAGGTCTACCAAAAAATTTTTTTAAAAAGTTTTTTGACATGGGGTTTCACTATGTAGACTACACTGGACTCAAAACTATGATCTTCCTGCCTCAGCCTACCAAGCACTGAGATTATTGGCACATATGACTAACACCCTAATTTTTATCAAAAATATTCCTCTGAACTGATAAATTCTACATTGAGAATTTAACTTGGAGAAATATTAATAAGTATATAATAATAAGTATCTTTGTATTGCAATCATGTAGACATTATATCATTGATGTTATGGTGAAACATTGGAATCAACCTAAATGTTACTGTAGGACATTGCAAAATTATGATTCAACAATTACTATGCAGTCACTGAGAAGACTGATTTATATAAACAAGGAACGATATCCCTAGTTATTTTTGGATTTAAAAGACACAAGGGGGAAAGAACAGTATAAACTATTTATGTAAATGCACTTGCATATGTACACATAGAAGAATATAGAAGGCCATGTTTTAAAGTATTAATGATTTATTAACTAGATTTTATTTAGAAACTGAGATGTAAAGGGAAAAGTGAGGAACTTCCGTCTTTCAGTTTGACATACATTTTAATTATTATTCATATATTCTGTGAGTATGGACCATTTCATACTTTAAAAAGATAAAGAGGAATTATATAAACCCTAGTACCAAGGTACATATATTTCTATTTCCTGTGTCTGTGTCCTTAAATGTTTTTATTCTTTTCAGTTTTATTTAATGCTATTAGGAAGTTTGATTTTAGTGTTTATTTTTCCTTTTGCTCTTCAGAAGAAACTTTACCAAAAGACTTTAAAAAATGAGACATATATTACCCTAAGAATTCCTCACCTAGAATGAAACCAAACTACTTTTGCAGCTCAATCAGTTTGTTCATTTGTTCATTCTGCAAGATTTATGGTGAGAGACAGCTAAGGATGTGTAACTCACTCATCAAGGGGTCCTGGCTGTGAGATTTTTATTTTTTATTTTTTTATTTTAAAGAGGGTAAAATTAAACACAACAAAATAGAACAAAACAGAACACAAGAAAGCAGCATAAGAGACATAAATTTCAAAGCAAGACAACCAGAGAGCTTCACTATCTATCATATTGTCTCTTGTTTTCTTCCAAATAGTTGTCCATATCTTCACATACAGAGAATTCACATGAAACAACATAGTATGGAACTGATCTGAACAAGATGAGGAAGGCACTTTAGGTCTTCAAGACCAGACAATAAGGAAGCCAACAATGGCTGTCATAGTGTCTCTCATTCTCTTCAAAACAGCTGTCCATACCTTCATGTATGTTGAACTTAAACAAAACAAAACAAGCTAAAATCACTCTGAACAAAGAATGATAGCATTGCTGGATTCCACATCATGACATTATGGAATCAGCACTGGGTACTGTAGTGTCTCTTTTTCTTCAAAGCAGTTGTTCATTTCATCATGTGTTATATAATTAGTTCCCATAAACTGTTTATAAGTTCTACACATGCATGAGTCTCTACATGTATATCTATCCTTTCTGTATTAGAGGGAAAAACAAAACAAATCAAGACAAAACAAAAAAAATTCCTAGAAAAACATGAAACAAAAAAGACATATAAAACCACAGGACAAGGTGATCTACAGTGGTTACTATGATGTCTCAGCAGTATATAACAATATTAATAAAAACAAAACACTGGAGACATTATAAGATGTCAAAAGCAGGTAATAATCAAACCAGAGTGGGATCCTAGTGAATCTTGTCATCTTCAGTGTAGTTGCCTATACTCTTAGACTTGATGCTATCAAGTATAACAGATTTGAATAAAATCAGTCAATATAAAACAGCAGTCTAAAAAACGCGATTCAAATAAGATCAGTCATAACAAGATAGTGTAAGTTATGCAGGGCTTCAGATTAAGTTGATAGGAAATTAAGGATGATTACCATATTATATCCTGCTATTTTTGGGACAGCTGTCCATGCCCTCAAATCTAGTGTAAGTAGACAAACTGGAACAGAATATAATCCATCTAAACAGAGTGGTGAGAATAATGTAGATTTTAAATCCTGTTACACTATTAAGAATATCCTCTGCCTTCCTTTTTTAGACAATTCCTCTCCTTTCACTCCCACAGGGTGCACTGCACATTTTGGGTCTCACTAACTCCCTTAGTTTTTAGATTGGTGGGAGCAATCTGCTGTTTACCCTAACTGGTTCTGAACCTTCTGACTCCTGGGCTTGATCTCGAGTTGTATTCCTTTACCTATAAAAGTCTCAAGGTTTTCCTTTGTTATAGCTGAGTAGTTCTCTACTACACAAAAGTATCACGTCTTTTCAACCTATCTGCAGGTACTGGTTGAGTTGCCCCTATTTCTCTCTGGTTCCCTGTCACATAGAGCATTGTTTTCTCATATTTGACTTTCTGTCCATAAACCCTCTTTCAGGTTAATTATGTTTCCAATACAGAGCATCTCGATGGACCCTACCTCCTGATCTACTCTGCCTGTGTTTCTTTTTGTCAGTATATCAAGGCCATCTATGTTAGAGATTACAGCCAACCTTCTCTGCCTCATTTCTGCTATGCCATTTTTCTTCCATTATGTTCCTCTCTCATTCCATGGTCTGCCCCATTCATTGAGGCCTCTCTGCCTCTAGTCCTGAAATCCTGGTATTTTTTTTCTCTCTCTCTAAGAATGTCCTTCAGTACTTTTTGTAGGGTTGGATTGGTGGTCATGAATTCCCCTAATTCCTCTTTGTCATGGAAGCATCTTGTTTCTCCATTAATTTCTAGAGATAGTTTTGCAGGGTACATCAATCTGGGCTGGAGGTTATTTTCTTTCAGGGTTTGGATTACTTTGCTCCAAGCTCTTCTTGATGTGATGGTCTGTGTTGAGACTCTGTCATGATTTTGATGGGTTTTCCTTTATAGGTGATCTGTTTCTTTTCTCTGACAGCTTTTAATATTCTGCTCTTATATTGAATTTCTGGGATCTTGATTATTATGTGTCTGGGTGTAGCTCTGTTTTGGTTGTAGGTAGTTGGAATTCTGTATGCTTCATACATCTGCACATCATTTCCTTTTGTTATGCTTGGGGAGTTTTCCTTAATAATTTCTGTAATTCCTTTGTTTTGACTCCTGCTTCTTCATTCACATGTTTTATTCTTAGGTTATAGATCCTCCTGTCATATTCTAGCCTTTGTATTGTTACTGCCTGTTTCCTTGTTATTTTTTTTTAAATTTTATTTAAAGAGAAAAAAAAGCAAAACATAAAGGGTAGAAATAATACAGAATTTCAAAAAAAGTAAGAAATCATTAGTTGATAAATTACATATTATACTCTTAGAAATAGTTGTTCATGTTACAAAATTAAGGCATACAAAGTGGACATTCAAACAGTGAGGCTGCAAACAGTTCTGTTCAATAATCCAACAAAAACTTAGTAATATGGTTATCAATCCTACACACTTAACCATACATGCAGTTCTATCCTTTAGAGCACTTTGTTTTCCTCCTTTTGCTTTTTAAAGTCCATTATCTGCTTGGTTATATCATGTTTCAGCTTGCTCAGTACCCTACTGATCTGTTTTGTTGTTGTTGTTTCCTTTTTAATCAGCTTATATAATTCTGTTGTTTTGCTTTTGAGTTTCTCCTCATCCATGTCACATGGATCTGCTTTGGTGGAGTTGGGAGTTTTTGGAGGTATTTTGTTACCTTGTTTTCTCATGTTCTATTGTTTTTTTAAGTTAATTTTTTATTAACTTGGAGGTAGTAATATACAGCAAAACACAATAGAATAAAGCCAATTGAGACAATGTAGTGAAATTGGTACAGAACATCACAGCAGGTCACGGGGCAACAGTAATAGGCACCATTGTATATCTCGTTATCTTCACAATAGTTGTTCTTTCAATCAGGTATAGCAAAATCAAAAGAAACACAATATTATAGAACTTATCAAAACAGAATATTGAATAGAGCAACACCATTAATCAGGACAAAGCAAAACAGAGATAAAAATATCTGCCTTCAAAGAGATAGTAGATAGTCTGTGTCTTCTTGAGAGTTGCTTAGCATTTCTTTTATTAATATACTTATGTCTTGCTTAAGTTGAATTAATATTTCAGTTTTGGGGCTGGAGATTTAGCTCAGTGGCTTAAGCGCCTGCCTGGCAAGCGTGAGGTCGTGAGTTCAATCCCCAGTACCAAAAAAAAAAAAAAAAAAAAAAAAAAAATTTCAGTTTTGAACTTGTCTGTGAGGTCCTGAAGATATCTCTTTATGTCCACTGATCCTGTGTTTGATGTTGCATGTTTGCTGCCCTCAATGTATTTTGTAGTTACCTCTCCTAGATCTTCTCAGGGTTGGGGGCTGGGGGCTTTTTCTTATTTCTTTCTCTTGTCATGTTTTTGGTTTCTTCCATACAGGTGTATAGTCGATTTCCCAGCCCCTTTCCTTGTTGGTTACAGTGTTTCTGCAGCATGCTGGCTAGGGGTTTCTGCCCTCTGCAGTCCTCTGTCAGTCACTGAGGTGCAGGCAGGGGCAGTGTATGTTGGCCCCTCCCCTCTGAGCCAGCCACCCTTCCCCGGCCTTCACTGTGTCAGTGCGTGCTGCACGTAGGGAATCGGTTTGGGACGACTTGTTGAGTCCTGGCCAGGGGCGTGACCCAGGCCAAGCAGATCCCGCCAATCTGCTCTGTTAGGGGAGCAACGAACTGAAGTCACTGCTGTTCCCAGTTTGGGCCATCCTGCCCGACTCCAACATGTCGTCCAGTCGGTTGCCCCTTTCCCGTGGGAGGGTCTTATTCCCAGCACTCACTGCAGGTTAATGCTGTCCATCTCTGGCTCCGTTCTCCATTGGGCTCCCTGACTTCCTACTTCAGCACAGCTGTGGTGCGAGTTCATGGCTGCTCCGGGCGAGTCCTGTGTGGGGCAGCTCAGCTCCATGAGCGGCGCTGCTCAGGCCAGTTGCCTTGGCACGGGTTTGAGTGCTCAGGCCAGACTTGGCCACAAGAATTCAGGCGGCTGGGCGAGAGCGTCATAACCGCTGATCTTAGCTTCTCTAATGGTAGCCCTGGGACTTCATATTCGAGCAGCTCGTTTCCCTTCAGTTTCTTCCTGGGTTGAGAGAATCCATCTCCCTCTGTCTGGGTCTCTCCAGGATGTTCTATTCTGGCATCTGAGTTGTCTCTTTCAGAGAGGCTCCATATCCTGCTGCTTATCGGTCCACCATCTTTCCTCTCCTGGCTGTGAGATCTTTTAGATGCTAATCTCTTCAATCTAAGGATCTGAGAAAACATAGCTTGAATCTATGCCAAGAGTCAACTTTAAATTGCTTTATGCAAAATTTGATTAGTATTGATTAAACACTTGATTTGGAATATGTTGTGAGGTTAAAGGACAAGAAAGATTCCTTGACTGGCCACAGAAGGAATTCTTTATAAAGTTCTAAATTAAATGGTAATTCCTGCAACAGAGTCTTTATAAACATGCTCTAAAGCAATGGATTCATCAGTGTTTGCAAATTGTACTGTCACAGAATAATCCCCCTGACATATGTCAATAGGGTAAGGGAATGAATCACCACAAAAGTTGAAATTCTGTAACAGATTACACCCCCATCTGTGTGTGGGTAATTAGAAATTTTCTAGTAAGATATTATTATACTTAACTTGTCTTTTTGTGCAATCTGTTCGGAATAAGTTTGGGATATTGGAATTTTTTTAAAAGTTAGAGCAAAGTTCATTTTTTTTTTACCATTACATTTCATATGCTTGTTAAAGACAGCATATTGTAGTTGTGCCTCTTTTTTTGTACTGGGAATTGAACTCAGGATCTTGTGCTTGCCAAGCAGGCACTACACCATTAAGCTAAATCCCTGGCCCCTGTAGATGTGCTTTGTATGCATAAAATTTCTCCTTAATGGGAACATAACAACTAACACAGCTAGAAAATATTACTGAAATGAAAAAAAGAAAAAAATCATTCTGAAGTACCACTACAGAGAATCTGGACTCCATTATGCATCTCTTTCAGCCATTTAAGTCCTGTTCATCTCAAAACAAAGAGAAATGAAAGGCAAGAGACATACACTTCTTTTTTAAAGAGAAGAATGTATTTACTGAGAGAAGGAAAGCTTCTGTCTGAGAGAGAGACAGAGGGATCCTGAGTGGGTTGCTGAGGACCCTGCCTTTTCTAGGAATTTTTATAGAACAAAACGATGAAATGAGGTGGGTCTGAGGTGAGCAAAAATGGGAACTCACAAGGTGGGATGAGGTGGGACAGAACTACGGTCAACCAATAAGATTATGAGTGTAATTACTCAGGTAAAATTGATTAAACTGGGATCAAATGGATAAGCAAGTCACATGGTGGCTCTTGGCTTCCTCAAGGTGATCAATAACTGTTAGAATGTCAATCCCTGATGTTTATACTTAGGATGTGTTTGCATTTGTTTGATCCTTAGGCATAAACTTCTTCATACACCGAAGAACTGACTGCAATGATTTTGTGTGTTCCAGGTTGAGATAGCTTTCCCTTAGATGTAACTTTAGAACAGAATAATGATAATAATAGTTATCTTTTAATAGAGTACTTAATATGTGTATTTAATCCTCATTACAGTCTCACCAGATAAACTCCAGATAGAATTTAGTTCTGATTTACAGATGTGAAAAGTAAAGATTAATTTATCCAGTTTTATACAACTGATAACTAGTAGTTTACTTACTATTTATATAAGTGATTCATATTTATTGGCTGCCCAGAATCTATACAACTTTCTTGAAGACATTTTAGAATAAAAGAAGCTTGTGCAACATGATTGGCTTTTCCTACAATTGTGTGAGTTACTGTTCCACTACTATGACAAAATACCTGAGACAGTCAACTTATAAAGAATAAAGGGTAATGCCAATCAGTTCTATGTGTGGGCTACAGAGGGGGACAGCCAGATCCAGCCTTATTCCCATGAGTCAGTGCCATTTGCAGACTGCAGGGGAAGAGAACAAGAAGTCAACAACAAGCAAGCCCTCTGTGAATCAGTACCATGCGTGGGCTACTGAGGGGACAAGCAGATGCCAGTCCCTTCTTGCATGTGGGCTGGGAGACAAGAAGAGCCAAATCCTGCTCCCCCTACCCGCCCACTGTAAGCGACCGGCTGATCCAGAGAAACACAGGCTGCGATGACAGCTACTGAGGTGAAACACAATTTGGTGCTTGCAGTGTTTTGTGTTTCCCTGACTTTGCAAGTCTAAAGCTGGTGGTCTGATGGATCATCTATTCAGAGGATAACAATATGCAATGCAGCATGTATGGGGATCTCCTCCTGAAGGTGAAAGCCATTGTTAATTCCCTGTGACCTTGCATTGAAGTCCTGTATCATTTTCATTGTTTTTTTGGATTGAGTTTTATTCTGTTTTGTTTGATTTTATTATATCTGATGGCATAGGCAGCTATTTCAAAGATAACAAGGTATGTTATGGTAGCCATTTTGGATTACTATTATCTTGTTTAGAAGTCCTTTATTGCATTCATTGTTTAGTTTTTATTGGTTCTATTCTGTTTTGTCTTGTTTGATTTTTACTATGTCTGAAAGTATCTGCAGTTATTTTGAAGACAACAAGAGGCATTATGGGAGCAAAACTTTTCAACTTGTGGGAGAGGAACAAGACAGAGAGGAAGGAATCAGATCCCACTGTTACCTGCAAAGGTTTGACCCCAGGGACCTCACAAATGACTTCATCTCTTAAAGGTTCCAGTAGTGCCACCTTGTGCTCTAGGCCTTCAATACATGGATCTTGTGGGGAGATTCAAAAATCTAAACTGTAACAGGTAAGTTAGTGATGCACTTTGGAAAAGAAGATACATTGTTGAAGCTATGTGCAAAAATGGAGCATTAAATAAGAAAGTAGTTTTAAATCTGATACTAAATCTATTAATATCAGATTAATATTATTAATCTGATTTTTAATCTATTATAGATTAAAAATAGGACAATGTAAACTGCCAAAGAAGCAGCTTGATAGATTGCCTAAAAACTCTAAAATGATAAATCTTAGCTTGAGCTGCTATAACAAAATACTAAAGATTGTGTGTCTTAACCAACATAGAATGATATTTCCATGAGTTTCAAGGCTGGAATTCCAACATCAAGGTGCTGGGTTTCTAGTGCGTCTTCTTGGCTGTGGAGACTTCCCATCTAGCTGTGTCCTCTAGTGGCCTTTCCTCTCTGTGAACCCAACTCCACCTCCTCTTCCTCTTCTTAAAAGGATACTGGTTAGACTCAATTAGTGCCTTACCATCACGGCTTCTTGTCATCTCAATTACCTCTTTAAAGGCTCCATCCCTAAACACAGCCACAGGGGGCTTTAACATCTGAACGAATTCAGTTCAATTCATGCAATGAACACAATTCAATTCATGCAACAGAGACTCACTCAGTGGATGTGTTAGATTTTGTCACTGTGACGACTTGAGGAAACAATTTAAGGAGAGGAAGTATTTATGTTGGGTCACAGTCTCTGAAGTTCCAGCCCATGGTTGGTTGGTTTCAAGGCCAAAATGTCCTGGTGGAAAGGCATGACAGAGGAAAGCTGCTTAGCTGACAGCAGTCAGAAATAGAGTAAAACCTGAAGAAAACGGGCTTGGTGAGCAGACACACCCTTTCCAGTTTTGTTGTCAGTGACCAACTTCCTCCACCCTGGCTTCACCATCTGGTACACCATTCTGCTAATGACCTCATTGCTGGGTTAATCTACTGATGAGGTTAGTGCCCTGTGACGCAGTCATCTCTGCCAGCCCCGCCTCTGAACACTGCCGGATGGTGGATCAAGCAGTCACTCTGTGAGTCTTTTGGAAATACTTCATACTTAAACTGTAACTAGGGTAGCAGTAAATTCTGATGGGGGCAGGGGAAAGTGGGTGAGAACGATGTTATAAAGTGGTGGTTGAATCTGTGAACAGTGAGAATGTCAGGGTGGAGGCACTGTACAGGAAAAGTATTTGACCAGGTGACTTCCAAAAGCCTGTTCAGAGATAAGATTCTGTGAGTTACAGGCCAGAGTATTTTCCAGTTGGCAGCGACCTTTCACAAGGAGTGCATGATAAACACTCCAGACAGTGCGGGATGAACTGATGATGCTAAATTGACACAGAGTGTACATAATTCCTTTCCCCCCCTTTGTATGCATAGTTTAGTAATAAGCTTCTATCACTTTCTAGGATTTTTATAATATAGAGGGTCAAGGGTTTCATTTTCTTGGATTAGGATATTTACATACTGTACTTTAGTGGAGCATCCATTTTTGATTAGATCTGATTTTCAACCACTTGAAATTGGAACACAAAACAAATCATGGGTGCCAGCAAGCTAATATGTACTTAACAAATATTTAATAACCTTCATTAAGGTAACCACTCTTTCTCCCAATAGGCTTCTTTTTGTACTGAATATAAAGAATAAAAATGTGAATGGGAAAGAAGTGATTGTTTTTAGGTAAAAGTGAAAATATTCTGGATCATGTCGGCCTCCCCAGGACCAGGGAATCTGGGCTCTCGAGGACAAATGCAGGTTTCACGGAGCCTCTTCCATCTCCTACTGTAGTCCATCTCCCACCGAGGCAAGGCTTTTGGAGTGTTTTCTTTTAACCTTGAATTCCTCAAGATAATGTGCATTAAAGTGAAAAGTCAGTATCTCTAGTTCAAGGGCAAAAGAGACCATAAGGTACTGAAAAAATTCGAGTTTTGCAACCCAAGAAGGCTGCTGTATTATGCAGGCATATCAGGCCACAGCAGCAGAGTAAGCCAATTCTTGAGGTGAAAGCCACAGGGAGGGGATTAAAACAGCTCCAGATCTCTTACTCAGCACATGCTGTTATTCACGCAGAAAGCAGGATTCTAGTAAGGCTCAGTGTGCTGACTCAGTATCCGCCCACCCACAGTTCGTGTTATTAACAGAGAAATCCTTGAAAGGACTAACTCCTAGGGCAGGTAACATTATGTTTGGGTGAGCACATCCAGATGAAAGGGGATCTGCCAGATCCAGGGCTCAGCTGGAACTGAGAGAAGCCTCGCCAGAGCTGTGGAGCTGGTGCGAGCAAAGCCCTCCAGCTGTGCCCTTGAGCAAAGTGTTCCCAGCCCTAGGCCTCCTTCAGTTTCCCCATCTGTAAAATGGGAAGCGATTTAGGAAGTGGGGAGTGCTGACTTTGTAGTGGCCTGGAAGATGAGGGTCCTAAGTATGTGCTGTGCTTATCCCTGTACCCTAAAACTTCTTCCGTACTCTGTAGCTGTTAGTAGTAATTAACATAATAACTCAAGCTCCTTTGGTTTCGTTCAGAAGAGTAAACATTACCAGTTGCCTTTAAACAACCAGGTGTTACCTGCATTGCTGTGTACATGTGAATGGCCTCCAGTGCTGAGGACTTGATTCCAGTGCAGTATTGCTCAGGGTGGGGCCTAGAGAGTTGCTTGGATCATGGAGGCATTAACCTTACCAGTGGGCTGTTCCATTCGTGAGTCCCTAGTTAAATATACAGATCAAAGTTGGAAGAAGTAGATCGCTGGGTACCTGACCTGGGATGGCATCTCCTGTCCCCAGCCCTCCTTTCTCTCTAGCTCTTCCTTGCTCTCCTTCCTGGCTGCCGCAAACTGAGCAGCTCTCACCTGCCGCACCCCTCTGCTACACTATTCCTACCTTATGACTAGCTGACCATGACCTAAGTCTCTGAAACCATGAGCCAAAATAAACTTTTTCTTTCAGATTGTTTTTGAGACAGGTCTCACTATGCAGTTTGTGCTGGCTTTGAACTCACTATGTAGCATAGGCTAGTCTCAAACTCATCGCAACCCTCCTGCCTCAGCTTCCAGAGTGCTGGGGTTACAGAGATGCACCACCACACCCAGTTTCCTTTTTTTCTCTAAGTTGTGTATGTGGGGTATTCTGTTATAGCAACAGAAAGGTGACCAACACATCCTGCATGTTTATTTTTATTTTTTTTTAATAATTTTATTTAAAGAGGAAAAAACAAAACAAAATAAAACAGAATAAAGGGTAGTGACAATACAGTATTCCAAGGAAAAAAGGAAACGTACAACAACAATAAAATCTAAGAAATTATTACTTGACTAATTACATACTGACTTCTTGGAAATAGTTGTTCAAGTTACAAAGTTAAAACATGTAAAGTAGACATTCAAACAGTGAGACTGTTAACAGTTCTGCTCCATGATCTGACAAAAACAACAATATGGTCATCCATCTTACCCACTCAAATATACATGTAATTATATCAATAGGGTAAAATTAAACACAACAAAACGGAGCAAAGCGGATCATAAGAAAGCAATGTAAGACATAAATTTCAAAGCTAGACAATTGGACATATTCACTCTCTATCATATTGACACTTGTTTTCTTCCAAATAATTGTCCATATTGTCACATATAGGGAATTCACATGAAACAACCTAGTATGGAATTGATCTGAGCAGGACGAGGAGGGCATTACAGGTCTTCAAGACCAGACATAGGGAAGCCATGAATGGCTGTCATAGTGTCTCTCATTCTCCTCAGAACAGCTGTCCCTACCTTCATGTGTGTTGAACTTAAACAAGGCAAAGCAAGCTAAGATCACTTTGAACAAAAAGTGATAGTTTTGCTGGACTTCACATCATGACATCATGGAATCAGCACTGGGTATTGTAGTGTCTCTTTTTCTTCAAAGTAGTTGTTCATTTCAACATGTGTTATATAGTTGGTTCTCGTAAACTGTTTATAAGCTCTACACATGCGCGAGTCTCTACATGTATATCTATTATTTCTGTATTAGCAGGAAAAACAAAACAAAGTAAGATAAAACAATTCCTAGAAAAGCATGAGGCAGAAAAGTCACATAAAACCGCAATACAAGGTGATCTACAATCGTTACCATGGTGTCTCAGCAGTATATAACAACATTAATAAAAACAAAGCATTAGAGACATTATAAGACTTCATAAGCAAGTAATAATCAAACCAGAGTGGGTATCTTAGTGAATCTTGTCATCTTCAGTGTAGTTGCCTATACTCTTAGACTTGATGCTATCCATCACAACAGATTTAAATAAAATCAGTCAATACAAA
>PVJX010035034.1:0-10828 GCA_004027295.1 Dolichotis patagonum | reverse complement strand
TTAAAAAAAATATTTTTGGTTTATAAAACAAGAAGAAATACAATAAACAATCATTTAAGTAAAGAGTTTGAACATGATAATGAAGAAAATTCTCAAATAATAAAGGCATTAAAAATATAAATGCAAAAACCAACAAGGTTGGCAATTAAATAGTAGACTTATTAAATCCAGAGGATTCTGTGGGAAACAGATTATCAATAAATGAATGAAATCTTTGAAATGTTTAAGTAAAAAGATAGTTGATACAAACTATATTAGAAGTAAAAAAGATGAGGCATGAAAGATTTTTAAAACAAAATACCAGTATAACAGTTTTAAATGATTCACTAAAACTTATATTAAACAAATAATTTTCTATGAAATTATGATTTTAAATTTGAATTGCAAAGGAATAGATAATCCAAATATATTAATGATAGTTGAAGATATTAAACAAGTCGTGAAGGACAAAATGTCTGGATATATTTTAAGGAATAGTAAATTTCCATGCTTTATAAACTATTACAAAGCATAGAGAAAAAAAAAAAAACAAAAAAAACCAGAATTTTTGAAACATTTAGTAACATTGGCATAATACTAAAAATCTAAGCCACAAGAATAGTACTAACAGAAATCTATAAATTAAAAATCATTTATTTTTGGTGACTCAAGCCTGTAATAGCAGCACCCTTGTAGACTGAAGCAGGAAGATCTCAAGTTTGACTCCAACCTGGGTAGCTCAGTGACTTATTGAGACTCCCTGTCTCAAAACAAACGAACAAACAAAGGATTGGGGATATATTTCAGTGACAATGTCTTGAGTTCCATTCTCAGTATCACCAATGTAAATAAACAAATGAATGAACAAAATCCACTTAAGAAAGTAGAGAAAACATCTTAAACGAATTATTAGTAAATAAAATACAACAAGGTATTAAAAGTAAAAGACACAAAAAGTAGAATTTATTCCAAGAAAGAATTATTCAACATCAGAAAATTTCTACATATAATTCTCCAAAAAATTTCTTCAAAATGTTTCTAAATATAATCTTCTAGATTTGTTAGTTCATTAAAGAAAAAGTATGTAATTACCTTAACACAACTACAACAATAAAATGTAATAATGTCTAGAGTTTTAAAATATCTAAATATTTTAGCGAACTAAAAAGAAGAGACTTTCTTAGCTTGAAAAAGACCACTTATTGTAAATCTACAACAAAAATTATAATATCAGAGCACTGGAAATATTTCTAGTACAATCACTGATAAAAATAATGTATGTTTTTACCACCATTACTAATTAAGCTAATAATATAATGAAAAAATAAAAATAAAGGTTGTAAATATCATTATTTGTAGACAGCATGATGCTCTGATCAGAACTCCAAAGATAATCAATTAAGAAACTTTTACCAGCAATGATTCAGTTACAGTACAGTAGAAAAGAATTTTTAAAACTTCAAAACACCAGAAAGTCAAATATTTATGGTGACAAGTTCAAAGTACTTATAGATGAGAAATTCACAAAACAATCTTTATGATTAAAGCTATGAAACTTCACTGAACACAGAGAAAATGTAAATAAATAGCTCATTTTCAAAAAGTAACTTTACTATTTTAAATTTTAAATTAATATCAAATTAGCAATAGATTTAAGAAGTTATAATAAATATTTCAAGAGGATTTTTCAAAAGAACTTCAGAAAATTCTAAAAGGCTCTGGAAAAAAATACATAGGAATAGACAAGTTTTTAGGAAAAAAAGAAGTGATTTTTGTCTAATATGAAAATTCCAAAAACAGAAAGATTAATCATTAAAGTATCATTTTAGAAAAAGAGAAAACAATGGGGTAGATGAGAACCCTTAGAAAGTTAATTTCATTTTGGTATTAAATTTAAGAAAAAAGAAATTCATTCTCTTTGGGGAGAAAATGTTAAATGTAGAGACTTTAGCAAATGGTAGACATAAACTTTTTTCTCATGTCTATGAGAAAAGAATGAATCATGTAACTGAAAAAATAAAAGATATAAATAGGCAAAAGCTATACAATTTGTCCAAAAAAGATAAATAGAACTCTAACCAATCTCACTAGTATTGAGGAAAAAGCAAATTAATATACACACTATTTTCTCTCATCAAATTGACAAAATTTGAAAAGTAATACAATTTAAAAGATTACATTCTAGTTAAAGTATTAGTGAATTTAATAATCTCTGTTGGTAATGTAAATTGTTAAAACATTTTTGAGAACAAATTGCAGATACCATGTTTAAAAGAAATTTATATACAAATACAGGGATATCTCATCAATTTTGCAATAGGGGAAGAGGTAGGGGGAAGATATTGGAGAAAGGAAGACAAGTTTCACTTTATGTAGTTCTGTATTAGTGAATGTTTTTAGAATATGAATATATCCATATATTACTTATATATTTATTTTTAAAATAACTAGAGTTAGAATTGGCTACAGAAATAGAAAACATACCCGACTCTTGAAACCCAAATGTATTCATTAAAATTAACTTTCATTCCAAATGAGGACGGGTCCCCCTAGATTGCGAAGCTGAGATTCCAAATCATCAAAATGTGTTCTCATTTGTAAGAAGTCAGCAAAGGATATGGATGGCTCACAATCTCTCTGCTGCTGCTGCTGCTAACACTTCTGTGAACATCCTTCTCTTCCCCTTCTAATAAACCCAAATTCGGCTTCTCTATCTAGTTGACAGACTTCTTGGTTATACCCATAGCATAGGTTTCAACAAATCAGCTGTCAGTCAACTGGATAATTGAATTTACTTTGTAGGTACTATAATTTTGAAGGGTCATTAGGCTTAAGGGGATCTATTAAATATATAAATTTATGATGTGAATTCAAAAGAAAATTTTGTGTCTGTCTGTGTGTGTGTGTGTGTGTGTGTGTGTCTGTGTGTGTGTGTGTGTGTTGTTCATCCATTACACTTGGTGAAGTTCAAAATTGGCTCAATTTTTCTTTGGTAGTACTAGGGGTTGAACCCAAATGCTTTACATGGGGCTATATACCAAGCCCTTTCAGATATCTATCTATTATCTATCTATCTATCTATCTATCTATCATCTATCTATCATCTATCATCTATCTATTTATATTTGATATATATATATATATATTTGTATATTGCTACAAAACACTGTTTGAATACAAGCCAAGCATCAAAAGCTCAGATTTTCTTGTACTCTTTCTAAACTTCATTCTACTTCAACCATGTCCCCTGTGTACCATATTCCTTCTACTTCACTGAGAAATTAGATGCTGTCACAGTGAGCATCTCTCAATTTCCCACTGGGGAGCCTATGAAATTACCTGCTCTCCTTCATTCTAGATTACAAGAGATATTTCTCTTCTGGTCTAAAGTTACTATACTCTACAATGATCTGGGTCTCAGCCCAAACCACCCTCACAGGATCCAATCCCAAAGAATGGATCCCTCATTCTTCCTACTTCTATTTTTCTCTATTGACTTCATCCTGCTATCATTATATATGCTGGTGTTTTACTTCTTATAAAAATGAATCCCTGCTTCAGCCTCACATCTGGCTCCAGTTTCCACATCCCTTCTTTTTCCAATAATACTTCTGAAAAATTATTGTTTCTCTTTCATAGTGAAACTATTTTTATGTAATTAATATCAAATAGTCGCTCGTGATAGCTCATATTTCTCTTTCTCCCCATTTAAGTAGGTGATTGCCTCTGGTCATTCTTTTTAAGAGGCTGATTGACCACAGAGAAATTTGAATGTGACTTGGAGTCTTTCCTTTAATGCTATCATGAAAACAGGCATTTGAATTGCAGACAAAATGGATAGGACAGGAGAGAGAAGAATTACTAATACTTACCCTGTCATCTCCCCCTTTCTACTGAAAGAAGTCTTCAAATTGAGGAGAAGGGGTGAGTAGGTAATAAAGGTAAACCGACTTGGTTGAGAAAGTTTCTCAGCAAGTATTGTAGATCAAGAAAGTAAAGATAGAATTGCTCTTCTAAAGAGCATCAAGGGAGGACCCAGACAGGGAGTGTCTTACTGGTGTCTTTAGCCAATCAGATCACTTATAATCGCGTTCAAAGTGCGACATAGAATGAGATCTTCAAGACTTGAGATTTCCTGTGGGCATGGCAAGGGGTTGCCCAAGAGGCACTGAATGTGCATCACTGGAAGAGAATCCCTTCTACCATTCCCAAGTGTCAGATTTCCTCAGAATCTTGACTGGATCTTGAAAACAGGCCAAGTCTGTAAGAAAACAGAGTTTAAGTTTGCAGGACCCTAATGGAATATGGAATTGAAAGAGCATCACTAAGTATCCAAACTGAAATTTATCTCAAGGTAAACTACAGCTTCATTGTTGTTAAAACAAGTTGATGTGTCCTGGATACTTTCTTATGTTATCTCTTTGTTATGGGTGGCTCAGCTGACAATGTCTACCTTTAGTTACTCTATATTTCCACTGTTTATGAGACTGAAATATTCTGATATTTGTATTTCCTGGTCATTGTTTAATCTCTTTTATGGATTCTTCTACTCATTCTTTGATACTGCGCTTTTGTTCATTAAATAAATAATTGTTCAGCAACCATCATGTATTTGGCACTGATTTAGGCACAGGACACACTAAAAGGAACAAATCTGATATGGCTCTTACACCTCTAGAACTTAAAGTCTAGTGCAGCTGAGAAACTGAGTCTCAACAAGGACTGAGTGAGGAGGACACAACTTGAGTCCTGGTGGGACAGAGCACACACTGTCAGCTCATGCCAAGGGATTTCATCATAAATTCTTCTACCTTCTGTAGAGGCATGATGCTCACATCTATGAACTAAACTGAATACCTGTCTAAGTCTTTGGATACTTTTGTCCATCTGCTTTCTGAGTCTTTCTTCTTAAATATTCATGAGTAATTCAATCTCAAAATGTCACAACTGGCTTATTTTGTTTACTTTTATGAATGGCATTTTAGGACCAGGCTAAATACTTCACCTTTGTTCTCCATTACACCCCAACCCCATTAAGCTCATCTTATCAATTTCTTTCTTTCTTTCTTTCTTTCTTTCTTTCTTTCTTTCTTTCTTTCTTTCTTCTTTCTTTCTTTCTTTCTTTCTTTCTTTCTTTCTTTCTTTCTTTCTTTCTTTCTTTCTTTCTTTCTTTTTTTGGGGGAATCAAACTCACGACTTCATACCTGCCAGGAAGGCACTTATGTCACTGAGCTAATTTCCCAGCCTTTATTTTCTAAGTCCTATAGTGGTGCATCCTACCACTTGAGTTTGCCTACTTCTGACTCTTGCCTGGATTTCTGAAAACTGTATCTCACTAGTCTCCCTCAAATCATTCTTCACTCTATAATTAGTCATCATTTTATAATGTAGCTTTTATCAGGACCCTTGTCTTCTTAAAACTCTTTAGTAAGTCCCCCATTATTCTTGGGGAAATGTTCATGCACCAGTATGATCCCTAAATTTCTGCCTCATCATTCTTTTTCTTTTTCTTTTTTTGTACCAGGGATCCAACTCATGACCCCGACTTTGCCAAGCAGGTGCTTAGACTGCTGAGCTAAATCCCTGGCCCTTCTGCCTCATCTTACACTATGAACTTTCCCATTTTCATATCTGGCCACCTTACTTATGTTCTGTCCTACCATTATGGTACCACATGGCACAATTTGGTCATTTTATAGAATGACTGATTTTTTTTTGTCTCTCTTTCATGCCATGAGCTCTCTTGTGTCTGGTTCTCTGCATGTGTTGCTCTACTTCCCAGGAATTTTACATTGATGCCACTTCTTCCCTACTTTCACTTGGAAAACTCTTAATCACCTTTCAAGACTTGTTTTGCACTGTGTTAATTCCCTCACTAGTGGTTATATCCATCCAACATGCTTCTTTAATTTTCACTACTTTCCCTGTAACACCACTTGGTCTTGTGTATTATAATGTTTACTTATTTTTAATTCTTCTTCTTTAACATAACTCTATGAGAGGTAAGATTATTATTTTCACCATTGCCTCACACATATGCTTGGTGTATATTTAATATGTGCACACTTTATGTTTATTTATTTTCACTTTAAATATTAAAAGTGCTTTTATACCACACAATTTCTAAATGAATCTAAAGCCATCAACGCATGTAGTAGTTACAAAAATGTTTGAATACTTGTATATGACTAAATGTTTTTGAGATGCTGGATAGCAACACTTGCTACTAGGCAGAAAGATGACTCTTGCCTGCATTTCCATTTAGGGTGGGTTTTACTAAGAAGTTAACAGACCTGCAATTGCAGTGCCCCTTAATTGCTCTTCCAAATAAAATTTAGCAATGTGACCAAAATTATAGGATCCTGTAAAATTTGAACAAGTTAAATATTTACACTGAAATTGTCTCTTTTCACTCCAACTGTGCTTGTTATTATTTTTCTTTATATCTTATTAAGCTGATATAGTTACAGGCACTTTTGAAGTTTGACAAGGGGAAACTGAATCCCAGCTACACATAGCTGAATATAATTATTTAGTTTGTAATTATTTCTATTCAAGTAAATTGCAGCTAATGATAAGTATCCTGTTATTTTGTAATTTGCTGATTCTTGTTAGTTTTGCTAGCTTTTTTAAAATTTGTAAATTTTTATGAATCCTTCTTATCATTAATCATATAATATAAAAAGTAATCATTCTATGTGTAATTTTGTACCTAAGTTTTATATTATGTTTCTAAAGATCCCACTTCTTTTTTTAAACTTTATTTTAAAGATAACAGAATAAAAGAGGACAGAACAAAGCAGATGAGAACAGAACAATGTAAGCAACACAGCACTTCACAACAAGACAACTGGATATTAATAGTAGCTACCATAATGTCTCTTTCTTTAAAATGGTTGAGCATAGCTTCAAACACAATAATATCAAACATAATTAATAGTATAAAACCATTCAAAAGAATGAAAGCATTACAGGGCATTCTGAATCAAATAACAGGAATTTGTTTATACTATCACACATATTACAATCCAATAAGACACAACATGATAGAACCAATGGCAATAGAAGAACAAAAGCATGGTAGGACTTCAAAGCAAGATGATATTAAATCAGCAATGGCTGCCATAATGTCTTGTTTTCTTCAAAATAGCTGTTCATATCATCACACATAATAAAATCAAACAAAACAGAATAAAACCATTCCAACTGATGAATGAAAACATTATAAGGCTTCAAAGCAATGTAATGGGGAATCATGATTATCATAAAATCTTATGTACTCTTACCATTTTTTATACAAGGGAGACTATACGGTATTTATACATGTGAGTTTGATTTATTTCGCTTATGAGTATGGTCTCAAGTTGCATCCACTTTTTAAATAAATATCTCAATGTGATCATTCTTTATAGCTGAATAGTACTCCGTTGTATAAAAATACCACATCTTTTTTACCCATTCCTTAGTTGATGGGCACTTAGGTTTTTTCCAAGATCTGGCTATTACAAATTGTGCTGCTATAAACATGGGTGCACATATATCACTGTGGTGTGATGTTTTCAGCTCCTCTGGGAATATGCCTAGAAATGGAATAGCTGGGTCAAATGGGACTTCCAAACCCAGCTTTTTGAGGAATCTCCAGACTGACCTCCATGGTGGGTGCACCGGTTGACACTCCCACCAACAGTGCACAAGAGTTCTTTTTTCCCTGCAGCTTTTCCAGCATTTATTGTTGGTAGTTTTCTTTATCCTGGCCATTCTTTCTGGAGTGAGGTGGAATCTCAGTGTGGTTGTAATTTGCATTTCTCTCATGACTCATGATGATGAACACTTTTTCATGTATTTATTTGCCATTTGTAGTTCCTCATCTGAGAACTGTGTATTCATCTCAGATGCCCATTTTTGGATTGGGTCTTTGAATTTCAGGAGGGTCTGATTTTTTAAAATTTTTATAAGTTCTAGGCAGAAGTCCTTTGTCTGAGGGACAGTTCACTAAGATTTTTTACCAATTTGTGGGTTTTCTTTTCACTATGCTGGAGGTTTCTTACAAAATGCAGAAAATCTTTAATAAGATGTGGTATCCCAGTTATTAATTCTGGGAAGTATTTCCCATGTGGTTTGATTCTTGTTCATGAATTCTCTACCTATCCCTATATCTTCAAGATTTTTACTGACTTTGTCTTCCAACAGGTTTAGTGTTTCTGTTTTAATATTTAGATCTTTGATTCATTCAGATTTTAGTTTAGTACATGGTGATAGGCATGGGCCTAGTTTTAGTTTTTGGCATATGGATAGCCAATTTTTCCAATACCATTTATTAAAGAGACTATCATTCTTCCACTTTATCAAAGATAAAGTGGTTGAGTGTGTTTGTGGTTGTGCTTGCATCTTCTAATCTATTCCATTGACCTTCAGATCTGTTTTTATTCTAGTACCATGTTGATTTTATTACAGTAGCTTTGTAGTATAACTTCAAGTCAGGGATTGTGATGCCTCCTGCCTTGCCTTTGCTGCTTAGAATTGCCTTTGCTATTCTAGGTCTCTTCTGTTTCCAGATGAATTTTAGGAGTGATTTCTCTAGATCTATGAGGTATGTTAGTGGTATTTTGATTGGGATGGCATTGAATCTGTATAAAAATTTTGGGAGAATGGCCATTTTCACAATATTTATTCTTCCTATCCATGGACAAGGGATGTCTTTCCATTTTCTGAGGTCCTCTTAGATTTCTTTTTTCAGGGTGTTGTAATTTTCCCTGCATAGCTCTTTTGCTTCTTTCATTAGAATAAGTCCTAAGTATTTCATTTTCTTGGATGCTCATGTGAAGGGTGTAGCTTCGATTATTTCTCTCTCAGTGATTTTTGTTGTTAGTGTATAGGAATGCTATTGATTTTTGAGTATTGACTTTGCATTGAGCTACATTGCTGAATTTATTTATTATATCTAGGAATCTTTCAATGGAGCTTTGGGGATCTATGTAGAGTATCGTGTTGTCTGCAAATAATGATAATTTAACTTCTTCTTTTCCTATCTTTACTCTTTATTTTTCTCTCTTGTATTTTCATTTGCTTGTATTTGTATTTTCATTTGCTTGTGGATATTGTTTATTTCTTCTTTAATTTCCTCTGTGACCCACTGATTGCTCAAGAGTATATTATTCAATTTCCATGTGTTTGTGGGGTTTTTGCAGTTTCTTTTATCATTAATTTCCAGTTTCATGGCACTATTATCTGATAACATGCATGGGATAACTTCAATTCTTTTGCATTTACTTAAATATGTTCCGTGGGCTAGTATATGATCTATTTTAGAGAATGTCCCATGTGTTGCTGAGAAGAATGTATATTCTGATGTTGTTGGTTGGAACACTCTGTATACATCTATCAAGTCCATTTGTTCACAGGTGTGATTCAGTTCTGCTATTTCTTTGCTGATTTTCTGTCTAGTTGATCTGTCCCTTTGTGTCAATGGCATGTTAAGGTCTCTTGTTATAGTTGTGTTATTGCTTATTTGCTTTTTCATTTCTGATAATACTTGCTTTGTATAGCTGAGTGCTCCCAAATTTAGTGCATATATATTGAAGATTGTTATCTCTTCCTCTTGAAGTTTTCCCCTAACTAGTGTGCAGTGACCTTCTTTATCTCTTTGGATCATTCTTGGTTTGAAGTCCACATTGTCTGCAAACAGAATAGCTACCCCCCCTTTTTTGTTTCCTGTTGCATGAAGTATTGTTTTGCATCCTATCACTTTCAGTCTATGAGTTACCTTTTGGGTAAGATATGTTTCTTGCAGACAGCATATGGTTGGATGTTGGTTCTTGAACCATTCTGCCAGTCTGTTACTTTTAATTGGTGAATGAGGCCATTTACATTAGTGGTTATAACTGTTATATATTGGTTTATTGTTGACATGTTATCTTTCCACTGTTTTATCTTTACCTTTCCATTCTATTTAATTGTCTGCCTTGCTTAGTTGTTTTCTCCCGTGTGTATCTAGAATGTCTTTCAGTATTCTTCATAGGGTTGATTTGGTGATGATGAAGTTCTTCAGATGTTCTTTGTCATGGAAGTATATTATTTCTCCATCCATTTTGAAGGACAGTTTTGCAGGGCACATCAGTCTGGGTTGCAAGTTCTTTTCCTTTAGGATCTGAAATACTTCACTCCATGCTCTTCTTACTTCATTGTTTGTGTTGAAAAATCTGCTGGGATTCTGATAGGTTTTCCTTTTATGTGATCTGTCTTTTCACTCTAACAGCTTTTAATATTCTATTCTTATGTTGGATTTCTAGGATGGTGGTTATTGTATGTCCTGGTGTAGTTTTATTTTGGTTATGGCCATTTGGAGTTATATATGCTTCACTAATGTGTATTGTCAGTTTTCATTCTCATGTTTGAAATTGCTTCATGCCTTCTTTTTGTTTCTTATACTGTTCATTCAGGACCTCTATCTTTTTGCTTTGTTCCTCTAATTTTTTAACTGTATCTCCTTTAGATGTGCTCAGTATTTCTTTCATTACTTTTATCATTTTTTCTTTTACCTGGGAGATTATTTCTTTTTTTTATTTAAAACAGAATAAAACAAAAGGGGGTAGTACAGAGCAGATCAGAGGAGGACAACATAGGCAACACAGTACTTTACATTAAGTCAATTGGACATCAACAGTATCTAACACCATATCTCTTACTCTGCTATAGTTGAGCATAGTTTCAATTACAGTAATATCAAACATAACACAATAGTATAAAGCCATGCATATAGTGAAAGAATTCCAGGGCTTTCTGAACCGAATAACAGAAAATGATCAATGGGTATTATAATATCTCATTTTTGATAAAAAAGAAAAAAATT
>PVJX010035033.1:0-18513 GCA_004027295.1 Dolichotis patagonum | reverse complement strand
AAAATACCTCCAAAAACTCCCAACGCCATCAAAGCTGATCCATGTGACATGGATGAGGAAAAACTCAAAAACAAAACAACAGAATTATATAAGGTGATTAAAAAGGAAATAACAACAAAGCAGATCAGTAAGGTACTGAGCAAGCTGAAACATGATATAACTAAACAGATAATGTACTTAAAAAGCAAAAGGAGGAAAAGAAAATGCTCTAAAGGATATAACTGCATGTATATTTAAGTGTGTGGGATTGATAACATATTACTAAGTTTTTGTTGGATCATTGAAGAGAACTGTTTGCAGCCCCACTGTTTGCCCACTTTGTAGGCCTTAATTTTGTAACATGAACAGCTATTTCTAAGAAGACAATATGTAATTTATCAAGTAGTGATTTCTTAATTTTTCTTTGAAATTCTGTATTATTTCTACCCTTTTTTGTTTTGCTTTTTTTTCTCTTTAAATAAAATCTAAAAAAAAAAGACAAAAAAAAGCAGAGAACAGCATCATGGCTTTCACTGCCATCACCTAGCAAAGCCATTCCCAATTTCTTTTAACTTATTAGCCTGATCTGATGACACCTCCTACATTCTTTGCTATGCATTAATGTTCATCTATTTCAAATTAAAATAGTAAGGTATTATACAACAAGATTTGGAATCACTGTAACTCGGGGCATACAGAAGTGAGCAATTAGCTTGTAGTAAACTTGGTACTGAATCATCAGAGAAGTCACTTGTCAGCAACATTGCTGATTCATGTCTCTAGAAGGAAAAAAAAACGAATGGTGAATAGAGTTCTAGTATGTATCTTGGCCTTAGACCTCATAGTTACAAAAAAATACACTAATCTACAAATCCACAGTACCCCTGATAATGCTGTAAAGAAATCCTTGTTGCTTTTTCTGTACTGTGTCAAATTCAATACATAAACATATATACATATTACACATATTTTTCAAAATGTGAAACAGCCAGAAATGGTACCAGAAAAATGAAATTGGGATTTGAGGTCATACAGACCAGTCTGAATCTTCAGAGGTTAAAATAATTCCTATTTTTAAGAATTTAAGGAAAAATGGAGAAAGATGTACATACAAACATGTGGCACTTAGTGTCTTAAGTATTTTGTGTTTTAATTAAAATGCTAAAAAAAAAAAGAAAAAAGAAAAAAAGCTGGGCATAGTGGTGCATCCCCATAATCCCAGCACTTGGGAAGCTGAGGCAGAAGGAGCAAGAGTACAAGGTCAGCCTGGTTTACATATTAAGATCCTGACTCCAAAAAAAAAATAAATAATAATAATAATAATAATAATCTAAACATATGCAAGTTGAACATCCCTAATCTGGAAATTTAAGGTCTAGAATGATCCAAAGTGTCATATCAGCGTTCAGAAAGTTTCAAACTCTGGCAGACTTCAGAATTAAGAGATATTTAACTGGTAAATATTCCAGAACCCAAAGCATTCCATAATCCGGTATCTCTTCAATCTATATAATCTAACTGCAACATATGACTAGTTAAAAAAAAAAAAAGAAGCAATAGTTTATTTCACGACAAAAAGTAGAATACTGCTATGCAAACAGGCTAGGTCAGGCTATAGTTAAAACACACCCCACCCCTAGCCGCCCTCTCCTGCTCCCCACACTCCCCACTACCTCAGCGGATTAATTTCCTGCTCATGCCCAGCCCGCTGTGGGCTAAGACAGCTGTGTTCCACAGGATGGTTCATCACCACTCTTCTCTCCACAGACGTCCCCATGACCTCCAGGGAAGAAACGTCACTGCAGTCTCTTGCCAGCAATGAGTCTTCTGCCTCTACTGCACCTGCCAAGCTGATCACAATTCTAACACGACCTCAAAGTGCAGGAGACACACGTTCTGAAGACAACCCCAAAAGCATAGCCATCATGCACGATAACCACAGAATTAAAAATATTAACACAGAGATCTATTTTTTAATGTGAGTAAACTATGAATAACGTACCAAGTGCAAAAATAAGTACAGACCCATTACAATGATCTACCGGTGTGTTACGTATGTATTTTTTAAAACATCAGAAAGGTAATCCAGTGTATGTTTAATGATGTTGTCTCTGAGTGGCACGATTAACAACTTTAAAAAAAAATCTTGCTTCATATTATTTGGCTGTATCTTACTTTGTGTTTTTATTGAAAAAAATTTTGATGCTGAAAGCAAGCCCCACTATTTTTGAAAAAAAGACAGTGACTAATTGTCTAAGTTAATCTCATTGCATTAGCTGAGGAATCAGTTCTGGGTCTGAATCACTTAGTCCTAAATCACAAGTCTGAGCCGCTGATGAGGAGGAGCTCTGTATCCCCCACAGCTTCGGGGAGCCCGCAGACCCAGCACTGTATGGCATGTGACCGGTGTGGCACACAGGCCTCTCACTCTGCCACAGCTCTCAGTACCTGCAGCCTCACATGCAGACCGGGACATAATAAGCACGGGGAGGCCAAACAGGTGGAGGCGGCCTGTGCTTAGGTCAGACCGAAGGACAGAGAAACACAATCTGTCTGGTCTTCTCATCTGTGAGACGGAAATGGGGAAAATAACGCCTTGCAGAGCACTGACAAGGTGGAATGAGATGACACAGGTAAAGCACCTAGTGCACAGAAGGTGAAATGACTGGCTGATACTATCGCCCCATGTCTAGATCAAACAAAAGAAAAGCTAAAGTAAGCAGCACAGTAACAAGCAAGGAATATTTTATTGTATGCATATTCCCCCAAACCCCCCACAAAAATGCACCCACAAATAGGAGGAAAGAACAAAGTTTTTCTAGCTTCTCTGGGATACACAGGGCATCGTATCTCATAGAAACATAGCTAGTGTAAAAACAAAGTGTACTTACTAGTTAACATCACCCTTTGCTTCTGAGTCAAAAAAGGCTGTAGAGAAAAACACTTTATTTGGACTCTACTAAAAATGTGCTGTACAGTTAAAGTTCAGCTTACTCAAAGAGTTACTGTATAGCAAACTACAGAAAATAGATGAGGCGTCCAATAATCTGCTCACAATTAACAATTAAGCAATAGATACTTGAATACATATAGCATGTATTACTTATTTGTTAAACCTCACTTTGACAATGAGCAGATGGTTTATCACTAATAGTAACTGGTTTCTTACTTTTTAAGACACCAGATTCAGTAACGGAAGTACAAAGTATTTTAAAGGAAACTGCCTTTAGAAAATATCTCCTTGGGTCTGTGCTGCTATGGTGCACACTGCATATCTGGGTCAGATTCAACAGTTTAAAAAAGACAGCTACTAACAAACTGAATTGCTGAGAGAGGACAACCAAGTAATGTTCTAAAGCAAGACATTATTTTCTGTTTATATCCTCTGGGGAGCAAGACAACTAGGGAGCAGTAAACGGAGATTTACAATACAGTATAATGAATAATAATTTGCTTGTATTTAATGCTATTGGGGTATTGCTATCACTTGGACTAATAAAGGACAATTTTAAAACATGTTGATAGTGAAGATCTGGCATGTCCTTATTCCATACACACAAGAGCTACATGTAAGGATCTTCTTTAATATTCAGTACTTCTTAACCCATATTCATACAAATTACTTCAAAGATTCAGGAAAGAACAGCAAACTCACTTGAACTATCTTACGTGACATGTTCACGAGAAACAATCAAATACAGCAATAACTATGAGTTTATCTGTACCTTCCCTGTACACCTCATCAGTATAATTGAGAAAATAATTTTTGCCCACTTCTGTAAAAAGTACTGCACCACTTTCTGGCTAATGTATGATAGAAACAAGATAAGCCTGCCAGGTATGCTTCTGAAAAGAAAAATGATCACAGGCTTAGGTGGAAAGCAACCTATATTGAAATATTCTCCTTCCTTCTCTAAGGTACCTCACTCCAATTTTTCCTTAGGCATAAATTTCCTCTGTAAAGGGCCTGAAACAACTTTTACATTCTCTATGGAAAAGTTTTTTCATCAAGATTGCTTTCAGATAAAAATACTTGAAAGCAGCTGTGATATTCTGTTCAACTTACCATAGACATTAAAGAGTCACATTTTACAGAAGTTAAGGGAAAACAAAACCAACCACAGCTCAGCATTCTTCCCCAGGGCAAGGACTAGATCATATTCTGTTTTCCCTTCAGGACTTAAAATCCTAGGATAGCACCTTTGTATGGACCAAACCGTTAACCAAATGAAAATTAATATATGAAGTTGAACATTAAACATCATAGTTTAAAAAAGCTACCATCATTCAATTTTGCTTCCAAATTATGTTAAGTAACATATATTTTGTTAAAGGAAACAATTTTCCAAGGTGATGTAACACAAAAAAGTTAAGGAGCAACAAAATCCCTCTGGCTTCATTCTGAAAACAGTTTTTGTCGATCATTCCAGAATATGGCGCGCCTCGCTGGCTTTATTCCTTGTGTCACAGGCCAGTAAGATGTCTCAGATGAACTGACTGCCAGAAACTTTTCTATCCCTGTAAGCCCTGGTTACAAACCAGATTGAGTCCTCTAGTTTGATCACATAGAATGACCACGTTGTCTTAGAATATCCCCAATGCAGTGACACAGTGTTTTTTAAAAATCAATATCCATTAGTAAGACATTAGAAAGATATGGTTCCTATTTTCGTATTTAATCCTTTTTTAAAAAGTAGGTCCTTCCACACTCGCCTCCACAGCCCAAAGAATTGATACAGGGGCCGCTGTTCAAGCAAACAAACATAGACATAAATATTTTGTATTAAAAGACAAGGCTCTCCATTCCTTAACCTCTGCCTCACCCTAGCACTCTGGTTCAAAGCTTGAAAACCACAACTTCTGCCAGTTGTGATGGAAGTGATTTACTGGTAAGGAATTACTGTATAAGACCTGACTGATGATTACAGCTCTGGCCACCAGGTTCCTCTGAAGCAATGTGAAGAACGCCCATTCCAACTCAAAGTCAGCATCATTTAAAAGCTTTGGAGTACTTTTCTGAGGACATTAAACTGCCACACATCTCAGGAGCTCATCTTGGGACCAGGGACAGAACACGTCTGTCAGGAAGGCCGCACGTTTGTGGGACAGACTGACTGTATCCCTGTCCCTGCAGGCTGGCAGCGGGCTTCACTGCGAGTTGTCCCTGGCTGCGGTGACAGCGTGCCAGGTGACCCGTGTGACTTGCGTGTTAACAGCACCATAGTAAAGTGTCCTCAGAGCACACCTGGGAGAGGGAAGGATGTGGACTGATCTGGGTGTTACAGGAGTTTGACAACTGACATCACGACAAGAGCAAAGGTTTGCTTGTGGCATGTGGAAAGGTTTTCCTGGAAGGAAGTGACTGAAATGGACCAAATGCTATGCGCGGATGATGGCACTACCAACATGGGGTACAGTGGGGCACAGGCCACACCTGCACACTGCTGGCAGGGAGGGCAGACTCTGGCTTCTTCACTTCCTCCAACTCTGGGCTCTCGGCAGACCTGCTGGTCTGGGCAGACACGTGTTTGTGCTCGGGACAACACTGGGAGAGTTCTCTGCTTTCACTTTTGGTTCAATTTTTCCCCTCTAAAACTCGCACAGCAGGATGAGTCTTCCCTCACTCACACGCTCGCTGTTCACGGGGAAGTCTCAGTGAAATCAGGGGACTGCCACAGACCTTTTCTGTATCTGTTCCCAAAGGTGGGTTCCTTTGCAATGTTTTCTTCAGAAAAATGTTTCTAAGTGGCTACTGGCCCTTCACATGACAGTTTCCATGGGCTACACGGGAAGGGTTTCATCAGGTAGAGGCCACTGTTTGTAAGGGGGAGACATCACCGGCTCCCAGATCAGTGCAGAGAAAATCCAGTCGCCAGGCTGCAGCCCACCACCGGCGTCATGTCCCAAATCTACAGGGGAGACGGACACAGAGAAGACAGCGGTGATCATGGGGCCTGATGTCAGGGTCAGCACTGACAGACTGACTTCCAGCAACCTTGAAAAGCTGCCAAACCACCAGTCTCTCACTGTCTCCTTCCAGCACACAACCTCCCGGAGACCGACCCTGCAGCAGCACAGACAGGTTCCCCACCGCAGCACCGCCGCGCCTGAAGATCACACCGCAGTGATCCTCTACTACCCAGTCACGTTTTTTAAAAAAAGCCCATGAGGCATGTATTTCAGTTCCCCATCTCAAGAGGGCACTAAGTATACAATATTCCCTCCCTTTCAGTCTGTGTTGGTGGTTCAGAGATTTCATGAAAAAACGTGGGGTTACTCCTCAGTGAGGATGCTCTCTCTCCAGGGTTGTACAAAATGCCTAGAGTCAGGGGTCAGGGAAGTCCCAGGCCAGCGGGCAGCAGGACATCTGGGACCAGCTCAGCACGCACAGGATCTCAGGGGTGCCAGGCCCCTGCCAGCGCACTCTGGAGATCCCCAGGGCACAGGGCAGCACTGCCGACTCCTGCCACTCAGGAGTGGAAATTCACAGGCGTGCAGCCGGTCACTGGGTTGCCGGCTGGCATTGCGCGGCGCAGGGAGGGAAGGCGAGCCTGCCAGCCGGAAGTGCCTAAGCCCACTCGGCACGGCCACGGAGCAGCCTCCCCTGCAGCGCCACGCGAGGCGGCAGCCAGCTCACCTTCACTACGCGGTCTGTCCCACACGTCACCATCAGGCCCCTGGCAATGTCCATGGACATGTGCGAGATGTTGTGTTTTCCTTCGTGGAACGTTGCTAGAGAAGTCCGACTAACAAACAGAAGAGATCACTGAAACTCACCCCGCTGTACCTGGAGCTAAGAGAGGTTTCTTCTTTAAGCAACATAAATCCTTCTGATAACAGTGTTAAAATAGGTTTCAAAATGTAGCTACAGCCAGGCATGGTGGCACATGCCTGTAATTCTAGCACTTGGGAAGCAGAGGCAGGAGGATCAATGTAAGTTTGAGGCCAGCAGTCTGCACTACACAGGGAGATCCTGTCACAAAAAAACTAAAACCAAAACCAAAAAGTAGCTATAGTTTTGAAAAGATGAAAGAAAGCAAGGTTTTAAACACCCAATATAAATCTTTTTTGGGGGGGGTACCAGGGATTGAACTCACAACCCTGTGCTTGCCAAGCAGGAGCTTACACCACTGAGCTAAATCCCTAGCCCCCCCCTTTTAATATTACTGGGGCTTGAATCTAAGCTCCATGCACTGAATTACATCTATTTTATTTTATTTTATTTTATTTTACTTTATTTTACTTTATTATACTTTATTTTACTTCACTTCATTTCATTTTATTTTTTGGTACTGGTACTGGGGATCAAACTCATGACCTCACACTTGCCAGGCAGGTGCTTAGGCCACTGAGCTAAATCCCCAGCCCCCATTTTATTCTCTTTTTATTTTTTGAGATAGGGTCTTGCTAAGTCACTATGTGGCCCAGACTGGGTTCACACTGGCACTCCTCCTGTCTCAGCTCCCCGAGTGCTGGGATAACAGGCATGTACCATCAGTTCTGGCTGATTTGTATCTCTTTTTTTTCTTTTAAATTAGAAAAGCTTACATTTGAAAACACAAGGTTCAGCTGTGCATGGTGGCAGGCACCTGTAATTCCAGCACTTGGGAAGCTAAGGCAGGAGGATCATCTTGAGTTCAAAGCCAGACTGGGCTACATGGTGAGACCCTGTCTCCAAAAAAATCACAAGGCTTTGCCAAATGTGGTGGCTCATGTCTCACCTCACCACTTGGAAGGCTGAGAGGCAGGAGGGTCACTGCAAGTTCAATGCCAGTATGAAGTACACAGCAAGATCCTGTCTCAGTAAAACCTACAGAGTGAGATCCTACAGCATAGGGAGAACATGCACCAGAAACCCACAGGATCCCCGAAGCCGCTCTGCCACCCACAGCAGCGCAGCAGCAGCCTCTTCCGGAACCGGCACTAACGCTGCTCTGAGTGCAGAGTCCTTCCTCCCATCACAGCTCATTAACCAACATCAGCGGTGACGCACCGGCTCGCCTTGGCAGGCCTCTGCCAGCTGTGACTGCATGATGATTCAACAGAGGAAAGGGAATGGTTGCTGGTCCTAGTGGATCGGCCGGGTCAGGGCAGAACCGGACGTATAGGCAGATGTCTCAGACACAAAGCAGTGTTTAAGAAGATGCCGCTCAGACATGTGTAGCAGAGCAAGCACTGGTCTTTACAGCGCTCTCTCTGTAATTACACTTGGTGTATGGATACACAGACGTCGGGGTGTGGACTGGTCCTAGCCTGGAACCCTGTGGGCTGCGGGGGCTCAGCAACGGCCCAGCAGCTGCCGTGGGTCACCACACACTCCCCAGTGCTCAGGAAAAGGCTGTCCCAGCCGGAAAGGTAGTTTGAGAACAGCAGTGGTTCTAAGTCACAAATTCAGGACAGGATCTTCTCCACAGACATGTTTTATGCAATTCAGAAGGGACAAACACATGGGAGAAATGTACTTATATCATTTTTTGGGCTGTCTCTATCTGAGGAACCCTTTTTAAAATTAATTTATGGGGCTGGGAATATAGCTCAGGGACACAGCACCTGCCTGGCAAATGCAAGATTGTGAGTTCAATTCCCAGTAACAAAAGAAAAAAAACAATTTATGGCTTATTTTTAGGAACTCGTTAGAAAGAGGGAGTAAGATGCAGAGAGACACACACGTGCGCGCACTCACTCTTCGTCTTTGATGGAGTCGTAGCAGGAGTCACACACTCGGACCTGGAACTCGAAGCCCATGACTGGGTAACTGGAGCGCTTGCTGCTGCACTTCCCACACACAGCCTGCCCGCACTTCCGGCAGTGATGCTTCCGGCCGACCGGAGGAGGAAAACAGGGTTTAGCCTTTGCTTTAATGCACATGGCTTGCCTTTAAAGTTGGGGAACAGGAGCGGGGAAAATATGCCTTGAATTATAATCACCCCAATTCAATGGATTATTAACACTCAAGTAGTTTCAACACTGATCTGCTTTACTGGTCAAATACTATTTTTTATGCTTCCATTTCATTGGGTTACATATTGGGTTTTTTTGGGTTACCAAGTTCAAATGCATTTTGGAACCTAACCGCTACAGATTTCAGAAAGGAAAATCTCCTCCAAAGAAAAGTTTTAAAACAAGCTATACATGTAATATGCCTTGGCTAAGAGAACAGTGTTATGGTTGTTACATAGATGTTCCCCAAAGCCTCGTAGATGGGGCTTTTGGGAGCAACTGCATCATGCGTGTATGATAACGGGGAAGTCCACAGTTCTGGGTGTGGTTAGCAACAACCAATAGGCTTGCAGCCTGGATGGAATAAAAAGGCAAAGAAGGAAAATTTGTTTCTTCCTTTAACTTGGAGGTATTGGGTATTTTGTTCTAGCACTGAGAAAGTCACTAAAACAAACAGTATCTGTAAGTTTTACACTTTTAATCTTCCAAATTGTAATTAAGGAAATAGACTCAAGAACATTCCAAAACAGCCAATTATTACTGATTCTGACATCTTCTTTACCACTAAAAGTTTAGTGGCCAGCACCTCTTTTTTCTGTTCTATTAGTTGCTAATTCATCAGAGTAAAATTCCCTACCTCATGTTTCCCTTACAAGCAAGGAATACTATACACCCAATTACAATGTACTACTTACTATGAGACATGCACTGTGAGAATTTAGCTTATAATGACTCAGGTGCTACTTCACAGGATTAGAATGTTATAAGCACTGAAATAATTCCTGCACTGGCTGCCAGTCTCACGTTAGACTTACTGTACAGTAGCTTTGTGAGTAAAGTCAGAGAAAGTTTATTAACAAACACAAATTTTAAGCTAATCCCTCACAGCTGCATAAAAAAATAAAGTCAGCATTCTCTTTTACTTACCTATAGAAATTCATATTCACTCTAGCGAGGGGCTACCTTCAGGCTGCTGCAGAAATATATTTTATTGCAGAACTTCAGTATTTCATGAATATCTCATGCTATGTGTACCTTTGAAGTCTGTAGGCTGGCGTTTTTTTTTTCTTTAACTTTAATAATAAAAAATGGTACTCAAAACATACTTAATAAAGTGTTCCAGGTACACTTTTACCACTTTAAAATTAATGGGGTAAGAGTATCCCAGAGAGGAATAAATTTTAACTTTTTAACTTTAACAACACATAATATATACCTGTATGCCCTAATTTATTTTAATCTTATAATTGGCTGCTGTGACGGATTAAAAACTGATGGTCAACTAAACACCAACTGAGTTGAATCAGCACGGTATTAAGTGCAGATGGCCCACCTGAAGACTGTTGCCAGCATAAAAAGGAGACCTGGAAAGGAAGAGCAGCGTTGTGGGATATTCTAAATGGTGGTGTTGTTTGGAGCTGTTGGTTCTCCTGGCGGAGCTCATTCTGCTGGCTCCCCTCTTACGAACTCGGTTGTTATCATCAGAGGAGCTCAGGACATTGTTGCTGAGAATAGCTACAGTTCACTTCGGAGGGACTCTGGTCCTTACTTCGAGCATCACTTCCTGGTTCTGGAGGGGAAGGTGTGTGCTGTTTTCAATCGCCAGGAGAAGCTTGTCACTCTGGGTCCTGATACATACTCGGCTGTTCGCATTGTTGGAGGAGGCTGGGACCTTGTTGTCACTAAGGTTGGCTGTGGTACTTTTCAGGAGAGCTCTGGTCCTTGTTTTGAGCATCGCTTATTGGCTCCAGTGCAGAACTTTCAATCTACTGGCACAGATCCTTCACCCTGCTGGCGTAGACTTTCTAGCCATTGACCTTTGGGCCTTCCCAGCACAGATCCATCAAACAGACTTGCATGAGTCATTGCTGTGGGCTCTAGGTTTTCAGCTGGACTCATGCAGGATATTGCCATGGGATCCAGGCGCTCAGCTGGATTCTCCAGGACTTTAGTGTGTAGACAGATTTTTCTTTTCTTTTTTGGTACTGGGGATTGAACTCATGACCTTGCGCTTACCAGGCAAGCACTTGAGCCACTGAGCTAAATTCCCAGCCCATAGACAGATATGTTGCACTCCTTGTATTTGACACTGGGTGACTGTCATAAAATACTACTATAAATTATGTGTCCTGTGTGTGATTGTTTTCCTTGCAACCACTGACTACAACAGTTAGTATGAAATACTGACTTTAATAAGTAACAGCTTACAGTGAAAAGCTCTTTTATTGACTTAAAAGCAGGATCTCAGGATTGCCCATGGATCCCCACTTTTGCTGTACAGGAGCAGTAACTGTTAGGTAGCAAGTCTTAGTGGTCCTAGGAAAGGTTGAGGTGTCAGTCCCATAATGACAGTGACATGAAAACCACAGGAGTTAAAAGAATTTGCGAGAACAGTGTGTGATTTAAAGAAAGAGTCAGCTTAATCACATATCCAAATAATGAAATAAACAAGCAACTGACTAATGATTTAACACTGGCAACTCACCTGCCTCAACCCCAGGGTCTTCGTGTCCCACATCTGCTTTATATTCCAGAAAAATGGCTGCTCACATTTCTGACAAGAATCACTTTCCAGCCACTGGGGAGCCTGGGAGAGCAGAGTCAGAGTCAGTATCAGTACACCTCCAAGTTTCCACCACTGGTGGTTCGGAAATGACTACAGGACCTATAGAACTTGCTGGGGTTACTACTTCTCCTTACTCTCACAGTATATTTTAATCTGTTGTCACAATCAATGTTATGTGTATATTTTGCATAATTATGATGATTTTAGCACTGTTTACAGTGTTATTCAATTTCAAATCTGGAGACGAAAGGGAATAATTCAAATTTTACTGTAAACTCTTATGGGTTATCTTCATGTTTCTCTCTCTTTTTTTTTTTAATGCTTAAGCTTTTGAAATCTATATCCAGTTGAGTAAAAATCCGTATCTTTGGGCCGAGAATTTAGCTCAGTGGCTAAGTGCCTGCCTTGCAAGAGCATGGTTATGAGTTCGATTCCCAATACCAATAAAAAAACAAAAATCCGTATCTTGCAGAGTCTGGTAAAATACCACCTGGAAAGGCTTGCAGAGTCTCAAGTGACTAACAGGAGATCTGACAAACATGACACCCTAGTTGCCGGGGCCATCAGCCAGTCCTGTGAGCCAAGCGGCCTCCTGCAGCCTCCCTGTGCAAGGCCCTCTGGGATTCTTCCCCCACACTGACCAGGCAACCACCTGCCAGCCTATTCATCTTCTCACAGCCACGGCCTGCCAGGCATTTTTGAAAACAGGAATCAAAGTGTCAAATTTACTTTATTAGGAACTTGGAAAATACTTTTCTAAACAAAAAAGTATTGATTGTAGAACGTGATTTTAAGACATCCTTTAAAAGACTGTTTAACTCCAACCATTTGATGTTATGTAGGTATAATAAATACTGTAGGAAACACTATTTTCTATAAAGCAATCTGAGCAAAGATCATGCAGAAAAATGAATCTTCTGACAGGACCCTAGCGATTTGCAAATGACACTGACTTGTAGGAAATATGCACAAGAGATGGCAGGTGGGTTAAAGAAATTCTACGTGAGTTCTGATTTAAAGAATGGGTTCCCCTGGTTCTTCATCTCATTTCCTATTCCATCAAAATCTCAGGCACTCCTGTTTCTTTCTTCAGATATGTTTTAAGAAATATTTCTACACACGACAGATACTAGAAAGGTTGTGGTTGGGGTGGAAGGTGTTAAGATATTCCTAAACAGACTAGAGAAGGGTAAGACAGAAGAAAGATCTCTTTTGATCTTTAAATACTGGGGAGCTGGTGGAAATGTGAAAGAGAAAAGAGTGATGGAGACATATGTACCTATGGAAGGAAGATCCTCATTCTGACACAAAATTACTTCAATTTCCATGACCCGCACAACAGCGGTCATAGAGGCTGGTGGGGTTCGGGACTCCTGTGTGGGGACGATGTCCCTCAGGAAGGGTGTCCCTAGGTGGGCTGTGCTGCTGACAGTATGGGGGCATGGAACTACAGGGGAGGACTGCAGGTGGCCCTTTCCAGTCCAGTGGCAGGGACTGGCCAAGTGTAAGTCCTGCGAACCAGGGCCATAGGCCGGGAACATCAACACACACAGCCCTCACTGCAGCCCTCTGCAAGCAACCCCAGTGACGCCCAGTGTCAGAAGGGGACCCTGTGAGAGCGCTGATGCACACAGAATCTTAAATCAAAGTCTCTTACATTCTGCACTTCCCAGTGCTCAAAACATGAAATCCAAAGAGCCCTGAGTGTTGGGGCTGCAGCTCAGCGGGAGGGCGTCGGTCTCCCAGGTCCGATCCCCAGCGCTACGCGACGCGACCAAATGAAACCCAGAACCTCTGATCTGCGACCTTCCACTTATTCCTCACTGCTCCAGACATTCACTGCCCTTTCATCTGCAGTTAATACGCCCAAGTTTCTACTTTCTTAGGCTGCATGCTTTCTATGAAATACCACTTTATAATTAAAAAAAAAAAACCCAAAAACTTTAGTTTTCTGGAATTTAGAAACAGGGCCCTCAACTGAAACAGAAGGGGAAATAAACACTTCTGAAGGTACAGAGGGGTGGGCAGAATGAAAACAGAGAAATCCCTGAATTAAAAGTCTGCAATTTTTTCCCTTTAGTCCCTCATTTATGGCATTACTGGCCCTTTTGCTTTTGCTTGTTACTGTGCTAGGGATCCAAGCCAGGGTTCGGGCAGGTGCTGTACCCAAGTTCCACACCCTCGGCTCCTCCTGGCCTGTTCTGACCCACACAACTGTTGGTTCCCTGCAGATCACAACGTGTGCTAAATGGGACTAGGGTAGGTAGAACTGGAAGGAAGGACAGAGTTCCAGGAAAAACTATCAGTCCAAATGAAAAAAGAAACAAACTAAAACCTAGACACAAAATTAGATCATCATGCAACACACAATGATCTGTAGTCAGAACGATGAAACTGAATAATGAAAGTAAGTAAAATACATCAAATTTAGATATGTTTAGTGAAATAGTTATCTTTGTAAGGGGTTGGCATTTGAAGAGGCACATTTCAAATACCCTTCCACACAAAAGGCCTCTGTCCCCGCAGTGTCAGTCAAGCAAGAAACACACTGATGGAGTTCTTAGCCCTTTAATATGTTCTCGAGTGACTCAACTTTAAGCAAGGCTATTTTTAAACACACATATAACTCATCAACTCCTTTCTACTAGTCTCAGAGTGGTTATAACAGTGCAAAATCAGGATCAGATCTCTCATACTCAAATCCTGGCTCTGCCACTTCCCAGCTCTGTCCTCAGGTACATTATTTAACTCCTCTGTGCCTCAGTTTCCTCATCACTAACACAATGAGCGTGTACACCTCCTAAGAAGTGTTTTGAGCCAGGTGTGGTGGCGCACAACTCTAATCCAGCATTTGAGGACTGCCCTGAGATGGAGGCCAGGAGACCTTGTCTCAAACAAAACAAAACAAAAACCCAGAACCGACCAAAAAGAAATGTGGCGAGCATCACAGTTTTTCTTTTTTCCCTCCAGTGCTAGAGATTGAATCCAGGGCCTTGTGCATGCTAAGCAAATGCTCTACCACTGAGCTGCACCCGTCTCTTCAACGGTTTATTTCACTAAATCTCATCACAACCTGGGAAGTAAAGGCAACATTATCCTCACTCTAGAGGCACTTTATGTGGCTCAGAAATGGAAGCACCAGTCCTTGTACAGCAGTTATCAGGCAGGAGGAGGAAGAGACCCGGGGAGCTAGGCTGTGCCCCCGTCTTGTCCACCAGGCCATAGTCAGCTTTTGTCAGTAGGCCCTGTCCACTTCACTGTGTGGTTCTCCAAACATGACAGCCAACAGAATTGAGCTCTTGCCCCAGGAAGGCTAAGAGTTTAAGAAAGAATATTATTTTACTGAGCTACAGGGTAGAGGGGCTCTAGGGAAGAAAAAAAAAATGCTTGAAATAATTTGAGATAAAGTAAAATAAGTAGCAGACATAAATAGGTTTTTGAACATATTTTAATATTAAAAATACCCATAACTTCATTTGTTTCACTACTCAGAATTGGGCATTAAACTATAAACTTTCATAAGTCATTCTGCTCTGTGCTTATTACCTAAGGAGAAAAGGTTTGGACTAAGAAAAGCAAAAGAGACTATTAAGCAATGACTGTTTCCCTTTTCTGAACCATTTTCCATCTAATGTGCATACAGACGTTATGACCAGAGTCATTCCATCCCCACATCACCACCAACTGCTGCATCTACCTGCACTCACGGATGTATCAATCAAGCACTACACACTGTGTGAACCGCTGGCTCCCAAAACAGGTTCTCGTTATAGACTCATTCGCCATAATTACTGTTTGTTGCTCATTTATATGTTGTGCCTGTTTTCACAAGTGACTTAGAAATTCTAAGTGAGAGGCGTGGAGCTGGAAAATATGGGGTCAGTCCTCTATGTTTTTGGTTAAGGACATCCTAGAAATTGTACAGAAGCATAACTCAGAGTCAGAACCTTACAGATGATAGCTTCTTTCCTTTGTACTATATTTACTCAGCCAGAAAAAAAAATGCCAAAAATAATTCATCTTTCTGATACCACTTCTACTCTACCTCTTCCCCCAATGACTAAAAGGATGTCACCCACACAGGAAGCACCTTGACTGACAGGACTATTTTTCCTGCCCCCGGACACACAAACTCGGTTCACCACTACATAATCTAGAAGGAAGCATTCTGTTTCTTCTTTCTTGGAACATGTAACTAGTAGCTGATAAATACAAAACACTGCAAATACATAATACAAACAGGTAAATACAAAACACTGCAAGTATTATAATTCTGTAATCTCGAGCCAGTGTTATACATGGTTAATAACAAGTTACTTTAAGCCTTATCAAGAGATTTTGAGAGAATCAAAAAAAGAAATTTTTTCCGGTTTGCCTTGCAAGGTTACTAAAAAAAGAAACCTAGCCTTCATTATGTCCCTGCATTTTGTTATTTATAGCATAGCCTATTTCCTTCACTGTATTACCAGCTTCTTGTGGGCAACCATCTTGACACAGAGAACACAGTAGCCAAAAAGTCTGGAAATGAGTAATGTCGCTATCTTTCTAACAGATTATTCTTTGATTAGTTCTTCTGGAACATGCTAAAAAGGAAGGTTTATTCAGTGAAAAATCACACTGACAAATAATCGGAGGCATTGCAAAATGAACACACACACAAGGGCCAGCGTGGTTTCCACTCATCCGTGGTCCCCACTGTCACAGCATGCAGTGCCCTGAACACAGTGTGGTCACACAAGGTAACATGTACCCCAATGTGGCATCAACCTTTCTTCGTGTGGTACTAGGGCCTCCTCACTCACACTAGGCACGCACTTTACCACTGACCTACGTCACTGGCCCTTTTTATTTTCTGTTTTAAGATAGTCTCACGGAGTTCCACAAGCTGGTCTTGAACTTTCAATTCTCCTGCCCCAACCCACAGCAGCTGGGACTACAGACTCACCTCACCACGGCTAGCTCCACAAACCATTCATTGTGTGTTTGTGTGTGTAGAACCACCCTCTAGGCACTTGATAAATGTTTCTTACAGTGTGAATCATTAACTCTCACACTCTGAATCTTCTCTAGAATCAATGTTTTTAGCTACCAACATCACAGGTTCTAGAGGCCACGGAGAAGACAGTGCCAGTACTGGCAGAGCTGAGAATGAAAATCCTGCTCAGCTACCAACTGATGACTTTTATAAGTATCCTGAAGAATGGACTGTATAGATGCTAGCACCACAGCTCTGTTTTCAGAAATTTGCCTCAAATAAACAAGACTCACCGAATTCTTCCAGCATGTTTACTGGAGTATTACTCAGGGGAAAAAAGTCAATTATGCAGCCCATTACAGTGTCATCTAAAGAAACAGGAATTCAGTAATTTCACTTCATGGGAGAAGCGGAGACATTTTCCCAGAAAAACAAGAGTCGTGCTATGTCGCTGACATCCCTGGTCACCCTCAGGCTTGGGGACAGGAGCACTGTGGGGAAGTAGATTGCTCCAGAGCCCTCCACAGCCCAAGTCCCAGGCCTGTGAGAAGGCTGATGCCTGGCACTTATCAAGGCCCAGAGGCAGCTTAAATGCCATCAGCAGGCACACGGTGCTTTCATCGGTAGAAGCTCTCAGGTGGGGAGAGAATGGGTGCTAAATGACACACAGACCTATTCAGACAGCAATGGCAGGTGCAGGAGTGACAAGCCGGGACTGTTCACCGCGAGGGAAACCAAGGTTTCTCCCGCTCAGCCCTGTCCCGCTCCGGCCTCTCACCTCCTCTCGGCTGACGTCCATGTTCCACACTGCGATGCCGCCATCAGATGAGCAGGACACGAGCTGCCTTGGGAGCTGCAGGTAACACAGTGACTGCACCCTGTCACTGCAAACGGCACACAGCAGACAAATGGTCTCAGTGCACAGAGACAGAGGCTGTCTTTATTGAAGCTCCAAGCTCTTCCCTCATTCAAGTTAGTAAGTGGCGACTTATCACTAAATATTTGGTATGATAATTGGGCTTGCAACACAAACCACGTGGCATCCTCTGGCTTATTGTACAGAAGTGTAATTTTTCTAATACAAACACCACTGTTTTCAAATCAGTCATGCAGAATTTTGAGACTGAGACAGAATATGGACTATGGTTTTCTAAACCAATCTCCATCATTTCTCTTTCCAACACACACGAGTTGCTCAGAAACCAAGAAGGAACAGGGCTGTAACTTTCCTACTTGAACACAGTCGAGATGAATAAGCAGACACCATGAAGATGACTCCAGGAGCGTGCACACGTGTACACACACTCAGGCGGGCACACACACACGGCACACAGCCACGTGCCCCTTTCTGCAGGCCGCTCAGACCATTCTCCCAGGTGATGCCCAGGCTATGAGCCTGTGTACGCAATCTGCCCTTGACTAAATTTCAGCTTGACTCTGCTACAGTAAACAGCCAGTCTGACCAACAACACGGAAGGGAGGAGAACAGGGCGAAGGGCATGCTCCTCCTCCTTTTAAGATAAGAAGGTAAGACTTTAAGTACTACAGCACCAGATATTGGTGAGTAAGAGTGTGTCACGCTGCATTTCATTACTTCTTAATGAAATGCATTTTAAAATTTAAAAAAGGATTAGGCACCCAGTTAACTGTACTAACCCAGTTAGTACTACATTACATGCCTTCTGTGTGGTCAAAGTCCCTGCTAGCAGCCTCTAATCCACATGTGTCCAGAGCAGTTATTACAGACTGTGATGCCACTGCACAAAAAAGTGGCAAACACTCTTTGGACCAAGGAGGATGAAAGCATGGACTTGTTTTTGGTGTGAGGGAGATGAGGTGGCTGAACACCAGGTATTTAGGACCCACAAAAAGCCATTCACGGTGGACTTAGCCTTATGAAACTGCAGTCTTAAAGGCCAGGGTTTGGAGAAAGTCTGAAATGAAATACTAATGCCTCCTCCCAGCTCCCCACACACTCAGATGCCTTCCCCACTTCACCAAAAGCCACGCACTGGTGGCCCTGAAGCAAGAGTGTCCGGCCTTTCCGGCCCCC